>OMNZ01100074.1:0-11650 GCA_900303255.1 Lesueurigobius sanzi | reverse complement strand
CTTTAGTGGCGTGTTGTGGATTATTTATGAATAAAAACCCCTTAAAAATGACCCGCTACGAGGAAAAGATGCTAACATTAGCTGCTTACCTTTAGCTTGACATCGCTAGCTTCTCTTCTCTGGTAAAATGCAACAATCCCAAGCCGTTTTCTTCATTATTGTAAAATCCACGTTGAGTAAAACTTGTCGGACTAATATATATCCCCAAACAATAAAATGTCTCTTGAATTGGGTCGGTCTTGGTCGCAGAAATCCATTATTTGCGGAGTTTTGGGAACTTTTTCAGTGCAAGTAGTGCACTCGTCTTGTTTACATTTCGGACGCGATGCTCCCTATCTCTCCTCCTTAAATCACGTCACTGCGGCGCTCGAGTCACGTGATCAGCGGCTAGGAGACAGTAGTGAGGAGAAACGTGCCCGAATTGCCAATAAAATGAGTCCACTATATAGTCTACTATACAGTGCGGGACTATATAGTGAATGAGTACATAAGGAATAGTGTGGACATTCGGACAAAGCCTAAGACATCATGGTTTAAAATCATGCATGCCCCCAACCAGTTTTTCTCTAGCTTCATGAAGTTAATAATAAATTTAAAAAAATGTGTGACTCAATCTTGAGTCACACCTAAAGTGGTGAAATAGGCAAATATTGGCCACTAGTGTTTTCATTTTAGTTTGAGAAATACTGTTACAGAATTAATCACAATCAAATCGACATCGCAATTTTAAATAATGCAATAACCGAACCCCAAAGACTGAGGGTTTTTTTTGTCTTTGTTTTTTGTGTTTTTTGTCTTGTCAGTGTTTTTTTTTTAATTATTTTTTTTAACTCTTTAGTTTGTTTTTATTTTACAACACAGGAAAACAAACAAAACAAAACCAAAAAGGGGACACATAACACCACAACACATCAAAGTTACATAAAAACAGCATGTGACAATATGGAAATATTGTCTCACAACTTTCTTGGACAGAATCATTGTCATTAACAAAATGTTGACAGTAATTATCTATCTGTGGATTATCTACAAAGCGATGATGCCAATTACGAAAAAAATATGCTAAGATCAACTAATTGTGCTTTCCTTCATTGCAGTTACCGATATTATTGTTTATTGTCACTGTATTAGTATTGGCAGCAAAATATACTTCTAAAAGGCTTCGAGTGGGGGTCTCACCCTAGATCAGACCTCAGGAACTCTCCGGAGGCTCCGCAGAGTGGCTACAGCTCGCAAAACCACCGAGGGATTCAGTCCTCGGCTGTGTAACTGCCCAGCTGGTCTCAAGGACGCAACATTGTGATCGGGTTGTCTACGTCTCCAGTGTTTTATGAAGCTGAAATGTAATAAATGAGTACAACAATGTATAATGGCAGTTTAGAAGTATCATTTGCTGACAATACTAGTTTTATCACTTCTGAAGATAATCGTCAAACCACGGCCCCAGAATCCAAACTGAATTCACCATAAGAATCAATTTTTTGCAATAATTGTCGTAATAATATTGTGAATTGCTATAATTTTGGCCAAGATAATCGTGAGACAAAATGTCCATCTCGTCTCATGCCTTGACAAAACTGAAAGTACAAACATACAACATAAATACATAATGTTAAAATCGCAAATTGAATCGCAATTTCGGTCTGAAAAATCGCAATTAGGTTTATTGTCAAACTGGTGCAGCCCTACACTGATGTAACATATTTGTAATGCATTAATGATCAGATCACTGATGGAAGTTGTCTATTTAATGTAACAAGGACCAGTCACTTTTTCACTCTCTGCAAATTCTCTGCAGTTTCTTTGCATAAACAAATACAGTATGTCTCTACAAGACATCCAAACCCCAAGTATTGGCATCAGAAGCAAACAAAGCTGTTTCGGTGCATCTCTAGTTTCGAGTGGGAAAAATCCCAGTTACCAGTTGCCTGGAATGCACATATGCCCAGTGGATTTCCCGTCTCAACTCCTAAGCTGATGATAGTTGGATGACTATCGAAACGTCCAAACTTGAGCAGTTGACGAGAGCACTATTGTTTGACCCGTTACCAAAAAAAAACTCCCAGTCTTGTCCTCTTGTCCTCTGCACATAGCGCTGGGCAGCTCAGACACGCCGCAAGTGGCCCGCACCATAATATTAACCAGAGTAATGCATGCCCAGCCGAGCAGTGCGCCACTCCATTTGTCTGTGAGCACTCTTGTGAGATCCTCCCGTTTCTCCTGTGTCTGCGCGCTACATGGACTGCCCTGTTTCCATTATGGCGCGGCGTTAAGTATCCTTGTGGGGAGCCTGTAATACGGCCTAATGCACCAGAGAGGGCCCAGGAATCTATACCCATCATCTGCATCCGCGGCTGTATTACTGGAACCCTCTCTTACTGTTTCTGATGGCAATCTCCCGGGAGCTGCTTCAACCTGCGCCGGCCCCCCTCCCTCCCTCTGCGCCGGACGCTAGGGGAGGCAAAGGAGAAGGAGAGAGAGGGGGAGAGAGGGAAAGAGGGGGGTGGAGAGAGGGAGGGAGAGAGGGGGAGACCGAGAGAAGGAGAGGGAAAGAGAGGGGGAGGGAGAGACAGAGAGGGGAGACAGAGAGAATGAGAGAGAGGAAAGAGGCAGAGAGAGACAGAAAGAGAGAAAAGAGGGAGAGAAGATAGAGTGGGAGAGAGAAATCAAGAGACAGGGGCGTTCCACCCAATTTTGGGCCCTGGGTACAAACTATCTTGATGAGCCCCCTGACACATATACAGTAGGCCTATTTATGAACAGACTTCGGAGGGCCCCTCCCTTGCCTTGGGCCCTGGGTACTCAGTACCCTTTACCCCCCCAGTGTGACGCCCCTGGAGAGAGAGGAAATAGGGGGGAGAAGACAGAGAGAGAGAGAGAGCGCAAAGAGAGAGAGAGAAGGAAGCGAGGGAGAGAGCGCAAAGAGGGAGAGAAGGAAGAGAGGGGGAGAAACGGAGAGAGAGAAAAGAGGGGGAGAGAGAGAGGAAAGGAAGAGAGAAAGACAGAGGAAAGAGGGAGGGAGAGACAGCGAGATGGAGCATAGAGAAGGAGAGAGAGAGGAAAGGGGGAGAAAGAGAGGCAATAGAGGGCGAGGAAAGATAGGGATAGAAAGGCAGAAAGCGAAAAGAGGGAGAGAAGAATGAGTGGGGGAGAGAAATAGAGAGAGAGGAAAGAGGGGTAGAGAGAGAAGGAGAGAGAGAGAGCGGAAAAAGGGAGAGAGGAAAGGGGGAGAGAGAAAAAAGTTGGGGAGAAAAAGGAAGAGGAAAGAGAGACAGAGAAAAGAGAGAGAGAAAGACAGGAAAGATGGAGAGAAAGAATGAGAGAGGAAATGGGGGAGAGATCGGAAGGAGGGAGACAGACGAAGAGAAGGAGAGGGACAGTAGGGAGAGGGTGAGATGGGGAGAGATATTTTTTTTCTTTCTATAATTTTCTCTTTCAAAACAAAAGAGAGAGTAAGAGAGAAAGAGCAAGAAACCGGGAGAAAGAGAGTGAGCAAGAGTGAGAAAGAGTTGCAGGAGAAAGAGAACAAGAAAGAGGGAGATAAGGAGAGGGAGGGCAAGAGTGAGAGAGAAAGAGCGAGAGAGAGAAAGAAACAGAGCAAGATAAAGCGAGCAGGAGAGAGAAAAAGGGAGATGGAGCAAAAGAGAGAGAGCGAGAGGGGGGAAAGGCAGAGCAGACACCTCTCCTTCCCCTCAAGGTGATTCACCTTAATGCTCGGCGAAAATCAATGTGAAATTGAACTGAAAATTGAACTTTGGGCTGGGTAATGCGGAAGACACGTTGTTATTAAATCTTTCCTTTTAGCCATGAAGCCGTGTGTTTGATATTTGCGGCTCCTCGAATGCACCGTGGCATGAGGCGCTGTGTGCTCCATTAGGCCCCTGTCATTGCTCCTCTCAGACCACCGGCAGCAAGGAGTTATCCACTGAGAAATGTACTGCTGCTCGTCTGCTGGCTTTAAAGACTTAGTGGATCTAACGCCTGTAGAATGTAAAGTGACACGGCCAATATGGACATTAGGACAGGCCTTTGCAGAATAGTGTGATTAAACTACTTTGGGGGCCTTCAGCCTTGGTAGGTTTGTGGGATAACTCGGAGTCTTATAGAACTTGGGATTGTGGGATGTCATATCACAAAGCATTATGGAAGTGGTTTTCAAACATTTCACGCCAAGTTCTACCTCATGAAAGATTTGACCTTCCAAGGGCAACCAGGTCTACATTCAAATCAAATGAGGTTTCGAATAGAATTGGACAAAATTATCTCTAAAGCCTAGGTCACAATCGGTCATATGGGCTCCTATGGCCGGCCTACGGACAAAAAGCCCAAGACACTCACAGAGAGCACACGTGTGATGTGCTGAATTTCCAGCCGTAGACTGGCCATAGAGGTTGGCTGTCATGTCAAACAAACTCTACGGGCGCTTACGTTCTTTTCAGGTTTTTTTTAGGACAAACTCACGCACGTCGTACGACTTTGTCTGTACAGGCAGCTCATGTCTGTGTTTTTTCGTACGTTCCACTTGCGGACTTCCTATATGTGTCGTACGCCGCTCCATACACGGAGGATGCACGAGATATCGATCTCGAGTTGCCCGGACAGCGAGAGTGCATCAATGGCACAAAAACTCAGATATATAAAGCTTCAGAGCTGCCTATGGTCATTTGAGTTGAGCAGGGAGCTGCTCCTGCGAGGCCTGGGAAGAGTCTCCATCCCACGCACCACCACCTCCATCCTCCGGCGCAAATTGGTATTAGGGCACATTTACCTTTGCACATTTACCTGTGCTGTTTAGATTCTGGTGCTATACCCATTTAAGACAGAAGATGACAGCAGCAGCGCACGAGACAGAGACCCACCTCCAAGCCTCTGCAGAAGCACCTGATCAAGCCACTGTTGCTTCTGTGTCAGTGTGTGAAGCATGAGCGTTGTTCTTACAACTACATGCGCTGGCTGTAAGAATGAAGCGACAGCTGTACGTCTGAGCAGCCTCGGTGGTACGCATGTTCCACTTGCAGGTTGTACGTTGGGTGTGCTGTGATCTGACACCACAACTACGTTCTCCACGAACAAAAAAAACACAGGGATTTGGGAAACGCCAAAAATCGCACGGCCAAAAAGTCGTACGTCCGGTTGTGCTCTCTGTGCTGATGACATGCTGCACAGAGAGCTGAGGAAGGCAGCAGAAGCAGCCGAAAACATCAAGGTAAAAAAGAAACACGTCTGGCTATGAGAAAGAAACCAGCATCGTTACTAGAAGACCTTATGAACCTACTCAGACTGCTAAAAAGTTTTAGATTTTGCCCAATACCCCCCTTTTAAAATAGTAAAAAGGCCTTTTCCATGTCTGTTCCCTCCACAGCCTAAACACTTCTCCTGTCCCTGAGCCCGGCTCTCAGGGCCCTCTGATCAGTCTAAGGTCTGGGGACTCTAATAGCGGCGGCTCCTATCACATAAAGCACTTTTATAGCAATAAAAATAGGAGCATTAAAGTTAGCCACTTCTTACCGCTCTTGTTGTCTCGCTGTTGACCTGGCTTTGACCCTCAGACTTCTCTCATTCTTTCATTCTTTTCACAGCCTTTCATTTTGAGCTGCCTCAGATTTAGAGTTTTTTTTAATCAAACCGATTTTTACTTTCTTACTTAATTATTTATTTAATATGGACATAACAATAGCATTAGACAAGCCAGATGCATTGCTTTAAGTGTTATAGCAGAACTCCTCATTTTCAACACCATAGGAGGCTTTTAGACACATAATCACATGTACAATATATAAAAAAGGGGGGCAGTTTACATTTCATAGAGCATTGTCATGTGTGCAGCTTTGGCCCATCTCCAGACACTGTTTCAGACCTCTATTAAAGGTGTTCATGTCAGGCTGCAGTTTTCACAGGATCCATTAAAGGAAAAGCTGGACCGCTTAAAAGATTCTAAGAGGTTCTAAATTTTGGGAGAACACAGTCCCCACTGACTGAGGCTCTAGTGGAGGGTCATTGAGAGGCCTGACGTCTAACAACAAGAGCGGGAAACAACCCACATTACCTGAGTAAATCTTTTACAAGGTAGAAAAAAACGAAGAACCAAGGCACTTCTCCCACATTTTAATTCTCAATTTATATTTTCTAAAAAGCCTGTCTTGTACTGGGCTTCCACGTGTATCGGCTCCAACCATAGAGCGTATATTATTGTTGGAGATATAATTGGCTAGCTCTGTTTGAAGCTGTGCTAGCATACGAGGCTGTTTCCAGAAACCGGAAGTGCCCATTGACTTACATGTAAACTTTTTGGCCCCTCTTTAATTCATTATTGGAAATAGTGTTGTTAATATAGCCCTCATGTGCTTGTCTTACCACCATCCTGTTCTTTGTCTTTTAATATTTTCAACATTAAAAGAGAAGCTAACTCGCACATCCCTTAATATGGGTTTGCAACAACATGGCAGCGGTTCAAATGCTAGCAAGAATTGGCTTCGTTAGCCCGCGCTGAACGCAACGGGGAAAGTCACGTGGGCTCCGTCCATCTCTATTTACGGCCTATGGCTCCAACAAGCCTTTTTCAAGAAGTGAAAGAAGTGAGACATTTGAGTAGTTTCTGTTTCGTTATGATTTCAAAAGAGTATGGCCCAAAGATTAAAAGGCTATGTAAACATTTGGCCACAACTAAAGTATTGTTGAGGATTATGTAGCAGCAGGTTTTCCATGAAGCCGTTTGATCCGTCCTGGCCTCTGTTCCTGCTGCCCTTATCGCTGACATGCCCTTGGGCAAGGCTCTGGCCCGGTTCTCTGTGTCCGTTATAAAGAGTTGAATGAGAGAATGAGAGAGTGCTTGTGAATAGGACATTTAATGTGAAGTGCTTTGAGAGCCTGAAACACTTTGTAGGAGAAATGTAGCGTTTACCTGCTGTGCCCCTGCGGTGCTCCAACCATCGAATCATTGTGCAAGAGAAATCGCACAACATTTTAAACCTGTTTCTACCAGAGCCGACCTGGACCTTTTGTTGAGACCATTTAGTACAAGTGGTCAGATCTCTGTTTAAGGGGTCAAATATGGACGTCTCAAAGCAGGCATCCAATCACTTCACACTTTCAGAGGCAACTTGCTCAAAATTGCAATGGTTATTTCCAGTGGTGGAAAGTAACAAAGTAAAAAGTACAAATTGTAGGTACTTTTACTTTACATTTTCCTTCATTACATTTCAGAGCCTGTAAAGTATCTGTACTTTCTAGTCCACTACATTTTTAAATTGGGTTAAAAGTAAAAGTATTTTAATTTCAAAGTGACTTCTCTAGTTTAGACCTGGTTTAGGCCAACTTTTACATATTTATTCACTAATAAGTAGTTTATTAAAAAACTAAACAAGATGTCAAAAATCCCCTCTGAACAAATCCCCCCCATACACCTGCAGTGTCTCGCTTAAAAACAGGCAAAACCAGGACTAAACTGAACCAGGACTAAAGACAGACTTTCTTGATTCACAAGGGAAGTTGCATTGTCACAGTATACCTCAAATAGTTATCTTAAAATAACAACAACTAAAGAATAAAATGTGAGAATAGAATAAAGAGAATTACAGAAAAAATACAATGATAGAACTTTGACATTTTCAATATACAATATACAATGATGAAGCAAACAAATGAATTAAGTGTAAATGAGCTATGAAGGTCAGATTTATATGTCACAGAGCGCTGAGTACAGCTGTATAGAGTATGGTATACGTGCTCTTGTAACGTTCACTGTAAAACCATTAAACAAGGACTAAAAACTACCCATTAACACACCAGTATACACAATGCAGCTGCAGGACCTGGGAATCAAACCCCCGACCTTCCGATCATGAGGATGAATGATGTCTGTGTGTGAGTGCATGGTGGTCTGAAAGTCGGTTGGCGCCTGATGTAGCCAGCCACACCTCCATCAGTCTGTCCCAGGGCAGCTGCCACTATCGTGTTTGGAGTGAATGTATATTGTCCCATGTAAAGCGCTTTGTGACTCTGTCTATGAAAGGCGCTGTATAAATAAAGCTCTTCTTCTTCTAAGTAAAAAAACAAATAAATTAACTATAGTAGCTGTGATTATACAGATTGCGGGGCACGGCCTGATCCTGTTGTAATGCTACAGCACTTCTAAACTGCACTAACTGCTAACTTTCTACTACACAAGCAGAAATGGGCACTTCCCCTCCCACAGAGTAGCACAACGGCGCCACACAGCTCTCACATGACCCGGGACAAAACAAAAAGCATGTGCAGAGATCGCACAAAAGTGAAAATATTTGAAGAAACAACGCAAGATTGCAACAATAGCTAGCTACCTTGCGCGCTAGCACAGATTAAGTTTACTAACAATTGTTAGAAAAGCATCTCTGGCTTACCTTTTCCATAAAGAAATGCTCCATGTTCCTTCCTTCCATGTAAGTGGAAAGAACTGAGAATTTACCGCCATCTACTGGACTAGACTTGTAATTGTGAGTGAGCAGTATGTTTTATTTTCTGCGGATGGATTGGCCAGTTGGCTGGACGATTAAAACTCACCACGCGATCATCGTAATTGATCTTTTTTAATATCAAGATTTGATTAAAAGTCGATGAATTGCCCAGCCCTAACTGTATGTAATATACTATGACAATAGGTGGACCCCAGGAAGAATATTTATTGCTGCGGTAATAACTCATGGGGATCCGTAATAAAGAAAGAAAGATGTAAGAATACAGAAAAACCTATTTCATGCAATGTCCTCTTAAACCGAACTAATCCAGGACTAAGCCAAGAGTCTATTCACATTTACAGACATTGCATTCTGCTGATATTGATCTTCTCTATAGCTGCTCGCTGTTGACATTCCAGCCATTGTCTGCGAGGTTGCCAGTTTGATCCCTGGCCCCACTTGTCCGTGCCCTCTCTCAGGCCTGTGAGGGTGCCTGTGTGCACCCATAGGTGGATGACGGCGCAATATTAAGTGCTTTGAGTGCAAGGATTGGCACAGAAAGGGCTGTATAGGATGAAGCGCTAACCTTTTCCATTGCTGTATATAATCGGAAAATTGCCCCTATTTAACAGTGAGGCGACATGCTGCACTTAAGACGCCTGTTGGAGCTCATGCAGCTAAAGGTTAACGCAAGCCCTCCCCCCACTGTACAGGGAACCAGATTCTAAAATTGACCTATCCACAGCCACGGATTTTCAAGTTGTCATTATAGCTCAGTTTGATGGGGTAATGCTGGTGGTAAGTTTTAATGATAGTTTGACACCAGCTAAACAGATATTTAAGACGAAAAGGTGGGGGGAAAAACACTGAAATGTGTATGTTCTACTGTGAAACATTAGAAACATGGGACATGGGAGAGCAAGCCTGTTTAGTTCTGTTTCTTCTTCACCGACTGAAGCGCTCGTGTCGGTGTTACCTGCCGGCGAGACACTGCAGGTGAATAGGGAAAATATGAAACTTTACTAACTTACTAATACAAATATGATAGTAAATAATTTTGAATGTTAGATTAGAGCAGGGGTTTTCAACTTGTTCTGCCCCAGGGACCACCGTTCAGACTAAGCAGTCGTCTGCGGCCCACTGTGTTTGCGTGTGTGCAATATAGGCCTATTTATTTGTATAAAAGAGGGCTATATACTTTATTTTACAATGCTTTGTGTTCTCAAATGTTTAAAATAACTTAAGTAGAGTTATTAATAGAGATATATCAACTTGATATTCATGAATATTCAATATGCAGCAGCCCTAGTTTATTTTTAGTAGTTACACTGGATAGCAAGTCATGGACCACCAGCAGTACTGCCACTGACCACCAGGGGGCCACGGACCACCTGTTGAAAACCCCTGGATTAGAGTGTTGTCCAAATTGTCCCCATAGCGTTGAGTGTATCCTTGTGGACAGTCCTCATTAACTACCAAAAACCAACACACACACGCATTGGCAATGTATTGAAGGTTTTCTGTCATTTTATGTTTTCATATAAAAGTTAGTTGTTTTATCCATAAAAAATGCCCAAAATAGCCGATATTTTGGGCGGCGAAATCTAAGTAATGGATAGTCAGGTTAAAATGTATGGTTTTATTTTTTCGATATATTGTTTACAAAGACTTGTTTGATTTGAGGGGATTTTGGATATTTTGTTCAGTTTTGGAATAAGCTAGTTATTAGTGTAAAAAATTCTAATATATTTAGTTTTTTGGGGTTCAAAACTCAATATAAATATTGAAGTCCCTCTGAACAAACCCTCAGAATATTGTTAAGTGGCCAGATTCCACATCCTCCAGCTCGCCCACAGCAATCGCAGCGTTGATATTTTAAGGCTGGTTGATGGTCGTTTATGGAGCGTCTGCTTATTATGCAAATAATATCGCCACATTTCACTCTAAAGCTGAGCCATGGTCAGCTGTTCGTCCAAAACACAACAGTGTCTGCCTGAGTCCAGCTGATGTGTGCGCCCCTCTCCACAGTGAGTGCTGCGTAAAAGCGATCGAGTGCGTAAAAAGTGTGTGCTTTCTCTGTGTGGTTCATGTGTGTGTACATCGAGGATAACGGCGTGACTGCAAAGTTCACATAACGGTTGTTTTTGGCACATTTGGAGCGCACACACTGGTCCTGGTGTTCACAGACTTTCTGATTCACATCATGTGACTGCACAGAGCTGAGCAGAACAACACAGAGCCACGATGCATCTTATCTCAGTTTGTAAATGAAGGACATTATGATCTACTGCAGCCCATCACGCTGTCCCCCTGCCTCATCGCTGTGCTCCAAAGAGGTATCCCTCCGCCTCATCAACACCGCGGAATAACTTTCATATGGACCCGTCGTAGTTTCTTAGCGCCAGCTTTCTTTGACTTCCATAATAAATGCTACAGAAATTATTTCATTTACCTGCGCTGTTTAAAGCGAACTTCCTTTACAGGTGGGTGCGCGCATGATGTGTCGAGTGTGTGTGTGTGTTTGTGAGGTGCAGACTGTGTGTGTGTTTGTGAGGTGCAGACTGTGTGTGTGTTTGTGAGGTGCAGACTGTGTGTGTGTTTGTGAGGTGCAGACTGTGTGTGTGTTTGTGAGGTGCAGACTGTGTGTGTTTGTGAGGTGCAGACTGTGTGTGTTTGTGAGGTGCAGACTGTGTGTGTTTGTGAGGTGGTGCAGACTGTGTGTGTGAGGTGCAGACTGTGTGTGTGTTTGTGAGGTGCAGACTGTGTGTGTTTGTGAGGTGCAGAGTGTGTGTGTGTTTGTGAGGTGCAGACTGTGTGTGTTTGTGAGGTGCAGACTGTGTGTGTGTTTGTGAGGTGCAGACTGTGTGTGTTTGTGAGGTGCAGACTGTGTGTGTGTGTGAGGTGCAGACTGTGTGTGTGTTTGTGAGGTGCAGACTGTGTGTGTTTGTGAGGTGCAGACTGTGTGTGTGTTTGTGAGGTGCAGACTGTGTGTGTGTTTGTGAGGTGCAGACTGTGTGTGTTTGTGAGGTGCAGACTGTGTGTGTTTGTGAGGTGCAGACTGTGTGTGTGTTTGTGAGGTGCAGACTGTGTGTTTGTGAGGTGCAGACTGTGTGTGTGTTTGTGAGGTGCAGAGTGTGTGTGTGTGTGAGGTGGCAGAGTGTGTGTGTGTGTGTGTGTGTGTGTGTGTGTGTGTGTGTGTGTGTACATGTGTTGTGGCT
>OMNZ01100073.1:0-14646 GCA_900303255.1 Lesueurigobius sanzi | reverse complement strand
ACAAAGGCGCTAAAACAGGGGAACAAAGTATCACTCGGAAATAATTTGGACAATGTAGGCGCACACGTCTGCGTTTCTCCTCCGTATCCGTAGCTCACTGATTGGCTGCCAGGCTGATGGGAGGAGTTGCTGGACGACCATGAACTTTGTGGCTTTTCCCAATGCTGCCTGTGCGGTGTAATCTCATCAGAGTCTTGTCAGAAAGTCAAAAAATGTGTACAATATTTTTAAATCAATCTTTGTACTGTAATTCAGCGAACATTGGTGGAAGGTTATTTTTTTGGTTTGTTTGTGAATAACCAAAATAAAACCATCAGGGAACGTTGTACACAGGGAATGCAGCAACCTCTGCCGAACGTTTGGATGTTTGAACATTCTCAGAACGTTAGTTTTCGGGTAACCTTAGGAGAACCTTTGGAAAACGAACCACAGGCTAATGTTTTTTGAACGTTTTGTGCTTCCTGGGTTAGAGGCGAAATAGAACAGCAGTTGGGTCCATTTCAATTTGCATATTCAAAGAATCAGAGTACCAGTGATGCAATTTTCAGTGATCATTCATCATTCTTCATGTGTGATAATGATTTGTTCTTGTCCATACCGACCTCTGAGATGACTCCTGTTGTGATATTGGGCGTTACAAAAATAAATCGATTGATTGATTTCTACAGTGACTCTCTTAATTCTAAAACACCTAGAGGGAGCGTGTACATACGCCGGACTTGATTTCATAGACTTCAGCAGTCCGTCTAATAACCTTCACACATTCTCTTATGCAAGTTGCTCTACTGGAAATGAATCCATTCTTAATTTGGTGGTATTTTTATTTTTTAACTAAACAAACGCAGAAGGTTAAATTTAACTCTGCTAAAAGGAAACTGTATCAGCTCACAACCGAACCAGTACATAATCAAGTTCTTGGACGACACTGTTGTGCTGATTCAGAAGCTACACATCTGGAGTGGACAGCTTTAGACAAAGCTTAGACACCATTGTGTTCATCACACCATTGATGAACGCCATATTTGCTAAAAAAGGAAAATTATAGCTGGATTTTCCTTTGTTAAAAAGGAAAATCCAGCTATGAATCGCAATGGAGGTCTCAGGAACAGATTGGACCAAATCTATGACAACTTACTGAGGCAGAAACCTATTTACAATAACAACCTGAGAGTGAAACCCTCTCAGTGTCATGTTAATGACCCGGGACTACTGGGAGCAGCAGGGCTATAGGGAAGTGTCAACGGCTTAGGAAGTAGCCCAGGGTTAGACAATAGGGGGCTAACGAGCCATTTTAAGTACCTTTTAGCACCAAGAGAGGAGGGACTAACTCCTGAAGAAGCCCACAGCGTGCTCCAGGCTTCAGTAGCTGATGATGATCTTTGGACTAAGATCGAAACACTTCAACTACAGAGTACAGATGAAGACTGAAGAATGTTGGCCTACAATGGACAACTCCTGTACGACTGAGAACCTACACAAATGTGATGAACATTATCTGCAAGTCAATGTGAATAAAACAAAGGAATTAATTGTGGACCCTGGGTCAATAGGTGACCACACTAAAGTAGTACTAATACACAATCAGGACATTGAGCAAATTGCAACTTATAACTATCTAGGAGTGCAAATGGATAAACAGAACATGTAACATCTGTGTGTGCAAAAATACCAGTGCCCCATAAAAAAAAGCAACATTCTATTGAACATTTGTATTTTCATGTATTTTGACATGAAATAACTATGAAAATATAGGCTCAAACATCAGTGTTGGGAGTAACTCATCACAAAAGTAACAAGTTACAGAAATACATCACTTAGTAACTCAGTAACTGGGGAATATAATATATTACTTAAACAAAATACAGTAATATATTAGTCATTACAATTGAAGTAACTCAAGTTACTTCAAGTTACAAGTGCAACTCCCCCCAAATAAGATGCAGCACCAAATCAAGTTGGATACTGGTGTAGAAGAGACTTGTGAAGCTAATTTAGTCAAACCAAAACAAGCGCATGCTTTTTACTCTCCGCCATGAATAATGATGGTTCTAATAAATACAATATCATAAAATCCCTGGAAGATAGGATATTGTTGCGTTTTGTTTGTTTTATTTTTTGTGCGCAAGATTTTTTTTACTGTAGTAAAAACCTTTGGAGGAGAAGCTTTTTACTACAGTAATCAATGTATGATTTTACTGACTTAATTTTTATTTCTTTATCACGAGTTCCTTTCCAGTCCAGTAAACGGCGCTGCCCCGTTCACCAGCTCTTTTTTTGTAAACAACATTAGTGCTTCCTGTGGCTGTTCTTTTGTGAAGACGAGGTTAGCATTTAGCAAACGGCAATGCTAAGTTCATCGTACTAAGGTAAATGATGTACAACATTCTTTGTGGTTACACGTAGGCTCTGTGATTGTATTGTTTTGTATATCTTGAGGGCACAGTGAAATTAAACACTTAAAATAAAGGGCTAGCAACCATCGATTAGCAAGCTGCTAGCTAGCCCGCTAGCAACTTCACTTCAATCACGAGATGCAGTCTCCCTGTGTAAAATATGCTCTTGCTTTGGGAAAGTGGAAGAAATGAAACTACAGTTAATCAAAGCAAACACTGACTCAGTGGACGCCATTATGAACCTTATATGGCTCTGTTGACACATAGAGCAACTGTGAATTTCTCCATTGTGAGATCAATAAAGTCTGATCAGCATGGAGTGAATGAACCCCCTCCCTTTCATGTGTGAAGCGCTTTGGGTGTGACTGTGTCATGAAAAGCGCTATACAAATAAGATTCCCTTCCCCCTATTATCTTATCTTAAAGTAGAGACTGTGCTAACTGCTAGTGATGGGCAAAATGAAGCCTCATGAAGCAATCTTCACCATGGACAAATCACTGTCAGTAAATGGTTCACAAGTGAAGCCTCGCTATATTCTGCTATCTATTACAATTCATTAAGTATGTTGTTTTTTCGGTTCCCAAGTGAAAAATAGTATGTTTTTCAACTAGTAGCGAGATTATGTTGGAGGTTATGATGATATGTTTCCAAGGTTTTAGGCTCAAATAAACCCATGAATCCATAATATCCTCAAACCGAGGCCTCGGTCACATGATCTCCTGGTTCATGAAACCACTCTTCATTTTGCCCATCTAACTGCATTTAACAACACGACAACATGTGCAAATGTCAGCACGATCTAATGCAGAATTTTGACAAAACGAACACTGCCAACTCTACAATGAAGAAGTCATCTGATTTACTCATTTAAATTAATCAGTCTGTTATTGTAGTACTCTGATATTTGATGAAGTTATAATATTTCTGTAGCGGCTGATCACATTAGACGTGTTGATAGAGCTACATCTTATAATTGTCTCTGTTGTCTCTGTTTAGGAGTGAAGCCTCCACCTGTTTGTGAGTTTGTAAAAATGTCTTGTAGCCAAACGCTGAGAGCTTTGGTGAATGAGCGGCTGGCTGCAGCGGCTGAAGACATATTTGTGCTGTTTGAAAGAACAATAGCGAAGTATGAGAAGGAACTGTGTCGCTCCAAAGAGGAGAACCAGAGGAAGCAGCAGCTCCTGGACAAGGTTCTGGGCCAGAGGATCGAACTGGCCAGAGGGAATGTCCAGATTCCATCATCGAGTCCTGGCCCCGGTCTGAACCAGGAAATCACAGAAATTCCACGGATTAAAGAGGAGCTAGAGGAGAGCGGCAAACAGGACGAAGAGCAGCTGCCCGTGTAGGCTCCACTCACATTTCTCTCAAACAGAATTTAATTTCAACCTATATTTACAGGGTTCCTGCACAATCATAAAACGTTTTTAAAAGTCTTGTATTGGGTTTGATAAATTTAAGATCTTAAAATATCTTAAATTTGCTGAAAATGTTGGTTTAGGTCAGACATCCTGGTGCGCAGCACTTGGAAACAGTTATTTTCAGAGGCAGCCATGACTGACTGTGTTAGCCAGTGCTCTAACGCTTTCTGAAGATCATAGTCTAAAGCAGGGGTGTTAAACATGCGGGCCATGGGTCTGAACCAGCTCGCAAGATGATTTCATCTGTCCAGAGCATAGCAAATCGGGCTTAGATTTCTGATTTATGTAAAAAAATATATATATATACAAAAAAAATAAGGCACTTGCCCAGTCCTCTGAGGTTATGATTTTATTTAAAAAAAAAAATAACTAAAAACTAAAAATAAAAGGAATTTCACACTTCTCCAGCAGAGGGGCACAGACCTTGCACTGGTGGTGCGGTAGCGCTCGTGCTGCAGTAACAAGGTTCTGGGCTTGGGCACAGGGTCCAAGCGGGGCACAGGAGTGTGTGGGTACAGTGGCCCAGAAGTGTTTATCTGTCTGAGGTGCGGTGGAGGTTTGAAGTGAAGACTTGCCAGGTGCATTATGCTTTTAATTTGCGCAAGAGTTCTCTAATAATGGATAGTGGAACCTCGAACTTTGAATTTTGCCGCTGGAGGTCCAGACTTTTTTCTTAGTTTTTCCAAGTAAAACAAAACAATACAAAAAATAGGGGCACTGTTCATAACATCATACCAAAGTGGAGGTCCAGACTTTGCTGTGGACATTCTGCTAGAGCTTCCCTAGAGGCCACTTTCCCATTAAAAACCTCTAAATTAGCCACATCTTTGTATAGGCCGCAGTGTTCAAAGCACACAGCGTGAAATGGGACCCAGGATGGTAGATACTAGTCAGTAGTTCTATGAGGTAGGCTGGTCCCAGGCCATTGATGGCTTTAAAAACGAAGAGATGGACCCTGAACTGGATCGGGAGCCAGAGTTGGGTCTGAGGGACCAGAGTGATGTGTGCATGTTTGAGGTGTTGGAGAGGAGACGAGCTGCAGCGTTCTCTACCCGACCCAAACAAAATCAGGCCCGATCCTAAAGACCCTAAAAACTGGGTCTCCATTTGCCGACCCGACCGAACCCGCACACATTAAAAGTAACTCTCGAAGCAGCGGAACAGCTGCCTGTCAATCAAAGGGGAGCAGACCACGTGAACGCAAGTAGAAATGGGTCTTTTGTTTACATCTAGAAATGGGTCTTTTGTTTACATCTACATTACAGGAAGCAACGAGCAAAAACAATGATTTACTTTTACCATGTCATGGATAAGTATTTGACAAACTAAACCGGAGTTTGGACTAAAGTGACCCTGGCTGTAGTGCGTGACCTGGTTTGGTGCTCGTTGTGCATTTGGCGCATGGAGCCTATTGAAAGCGACAGACACATGATACTAAAACTTAAGAAAATGAGAAAATAAAACAGACTAGTAATGAGTTTATCCTATCAAACTGGAGCTTCAACAAGGCACAGCACACTGAGTATATGGATGATATGCATTTCTTGACCCACCTGCACCCAACGTTCGTCATCTCATTTGGGTACCAGAGCCGCCTGAATCCGCGGGTTTCGGGCCGACCCAGTCTACGTAGAGGCTGGTTCAAATGGCTCCAACAGTCTGAAGTTTAGAATATTCAACTTTACTTGAATTTACAGTGTCTTCTTACAGTGCTCATGGTCTTATATTTTGTTGATCTTTTTTATGTATATTTAAATAATTTCCAGGCCTGTCCCAGAGTCCAGTGCTGTCTGTGTGAAGACTGAAGAGTCCTCACTGCTTCAACAAAGACAAACTGAGCACCGAGAGGGAACACTGGGAGAGGACATGACTGAGCACTCGTCTGACACTGACAATGATGACTACTGGGAACAATTCAGTTGCTCAGCTGCACAGATGGAGACTGAGGCCGATGGAGACCACTACAACCAAATCAAGTGTGCACCAGAGACCACTGTCCACAGTGGACACATGTCAGGAGCCCACGCAGGAGCCATGAGGAAGAAGCACCAGTGTCCTTTTTGTAACAAGAGATTTGGGACAAGACAGCATTTACAAAACCACATTAGAGTTCACACAGGAGAGAAGCCTTACAGTTGTTCAATCTGTGAGAAAACATTTACCCACAAAAGCAATCTAACTTCACACAGAAGGATACACACAGGAGAGAAACGGTACAGCTGTTCAGTCTGTGAGAAAATATTTGCCAGAAAAAGTCATCTAGATATACATCAAAGAACACACACTGGAGAGAAACCTTACTGCTGTTTGATATGTGGGAAAACATTTGCCCATAGAAGCAGTCTAGATGCACATAACAGAACTCACAGTAGAGAAACCTTAGAAGTAAACCTTTGCTCATCAAAGTAATGACAAAAGACGTGTTCTCTGTTCAATCTTGTTTTACAGCAGCATGTTAAACACAGACTTTGTTATCCATTTATGCACAAGATTTACTAAAGCTTTGTATTTTATTTTTAACAACAAAAACATTGTTTTTTGTTTTACAATGGTAACAAACATCTGTAAATCTGGGGCCGTATTCGTAAAGATTGAGAAAATCCTCTGAGAGCCTAGCTAGGAGTCTTAAGGTGGCCACACACGAGAGGATTTTTAGCCAGATTTTTAGTCTTAGGAGGCGTGGCTCTATAAAAACTTTCTCTCATGGCATGATCTGTGGTGGGACTCCTCATGTGTGTGTGTGTCCTCATGCCTGTCCTTAAGTGTGTGTTGTCTTTGCACAGATCTTTAGTCTCAAAAGATTTAAAATCCTCTAGTGTGTGGCCACCTTTAGCTTAGGAGTGATTTCGGAACATTCTCAGAGTTATAAAATAAGTGCTTAAAGTACCTGTGAAAGGTTTTCACATTTCTCTTATTCTTTGTAAATGCAACGAGATAATTTCCATAGAAGTATTTTTTATGTATTTTTGCATTAGTGAAGGGATCATTTTATAAAGAAAAGTTGAAAATAAAGTTGATTTATTTATATTGTTAAATATCAGTGAAACAGATTCAGGGGATAGTTCAATACAATTTACACTCACTCAATTCTCATTGGTAATGTATGGACCAAACTTGACTTGTCGTTGTAGGTTAAAGGTTGAGGTTGTGGTTCCTTGATGTAAAGCGCTTTGAGTGCCTGTAAAGCAGGTAGAAAAGCGCTATATAAATGTGACCATTTATTTAATGGAGATCCTACCTATTCGTATGAAGATAAAACCAAAGAAAATGTATGTGAAATCTTAAGTATAACAATGTTTACTATGTTTTGGTGAAAATTTAGTCTAATGTGTCATATGCACTTTAAGATTGACACTGTGGACAGACCGGGACAGACACCTGGCGGCTCTTAAAATCAGTAAGGTGCACACTGCACATGGTAATAAATGTGTAGTTAAACTATACCATATGTACAGTGTTGGGTAAGGTTCTTTGAAAAAGTAATTGGTTAAATTACTAGTTAGAGTACCTATATAGGTAACAAGTTACATTACATTACTGTGTTTTATTAAAGCCATTTAAATAAAGGTCAACAAAAACAAATTATTCAAAACTGGCCCAAATGACACAATATTAACAAGAAAGAAAATTATTTTAACAGCCAGGACAATTAAATTAAGGCAGTTTAGTCTTCAAGATACTGGCTGGTAATGCAAAAACCTTTTAAGTAATAAAATACTACTCTATGTAAACAACACCTGAATTACATTGGAACATATCAAAAAAGTGCAAAGTATTTCAAAAACAAGTATTTATAATTTAATTACAAGTAATTAATCGTTACACTACTACAGTACTCAAATTGTAATCCCGTTACAGTAACTAGTTACTTAGTAATGATGGAGTTACACCCAACACTGCTTATGTACAAATGAAATAAAGGAAGCATAACAAGAAAATTGCGTAAAGACTTTCACAGCGCTCTCACCAGCTGAATTATTTTGGTTAAAGGTGATGATTTTACGGGATTATTATTATTTTTAATATTATTTAACACGAGTTACTTTCCAGTCCAGTAATTTCTTTGCCAACCGTCATTAAAGAAAAAGTCCAGTAATTAAATTACAGTACGGCGTGCCCCGTTCACAAACTCCACATTGTATAAAAAAAAAAAAAAGAAAAACTCCAGAAATATTAGCCGTGCTTCCCGTGTATGTACTTTTGTAATTCTGAATTGTATTTTAAAATATTTGGCTTAATCGAATTTCGCTCTTTGTCGAATCTGCTTCTGTTGTTGCTAAATTGTGAACGCTAAACGGCTAAACAGGACGTTAGCATTTAGCTAACAACAAAGCTA
Organism: Lesueurigobius sanzi; assembly: GCA_900303255.1. Lineage (NCBI taxonomy): Eukaryota > Metazoa > Chordata > Actinopteri > Gobiiformes > Gobiidae > Lesueurigobius > Lesueurigobius sanzi. The sequence continues at coordinate 6,498 of OMNZ01100073.1, read as the reverse complement.
AGTTCCTCGTGCTATGTTAACGCTAAATTGCTGAAACATTTCTACAGATGCGGGGTTCACAAGGGTTGATCATAAAAATTAAGTAAGTAAAAATAAGAAATAATTAACTTTAGTGCTTCAAGTGTGGCGAAATTACGACTAAATCGACTCTTCTTTGTTAGCCCGCATAATATATGGACGACATTGTATTGAGTTTGTGTATTGTAAGGGTAATTGCGTTTACTTAATTCCATAATATAACCTTCTTTAAAGCTATAGGTTCTAAAAGTGTCCAATGGTGAAGCAACATGACTCACAAATGTCCAAATATAAATAAAACGAGACATTGGATCTCCACCGAGACATTGGATCCCTATAAATCATCAGTCTAGTTAAAACCTCTTTAGTGAATGCTCGTGAGAAGCAAAGCAATTTTATTTATAGACCGCAATGCAAAGTGCTCCACAGGACTATGTATAGATGGATAGCTATAAACTTTATTAATACCGAAGGGAATGAGAGTGTCTGTCTGCTGCCGTCAATCACAGCCCAATAAATACGTTGCTAAACTATAATTAAAACAGTACAAACATTTAAAGGGAGTTCATCGAAAGTCAGAGTTATGCTGTCTACAGAGACAAAAATATTACACTTTAAATGCAAATGGATTCAATGGAACGGTAGAGGATAGTCCAAATAAAATACGTTTAATTGTCATATTCCTAGGTCTGCCTAGTTCCGCTGTGGAGTTGCATACTACACATCAAGCTCATCCTGCTTATCCTCAGTTGGACATAAGGCCCAGTGGCCTTTACTCAGCCCAGGACCTAGGTCTACTTTGGAGCTGCAGGTCACGCTTCAGGTTATTCCTGTACATGTCAGTGGGACATAGCCAAATGGGCCATTGGTTGCCTGAGGGCCTGCTTGAGGAGGGGTATGCCTCTTTGCATGTATAAGAGAATATTTATGGGGGCCGGGGGGGTGAACGGGGAAGGGGATTGGTGCTGTGTCGTAAGCTGCTTTGTGTTACATTCTTGTATGAAAGCGCTTCATAAGCAAAGACTTATTTATTTATTGATATTCACAGCCAGGTTTTGACACAGAACAGTGAGGTGGGTAGGTTTGCATATAACTAAAGTGAGAGTAATTGTACAAAATCCCATACAAAAAGGTAAATTAGTGTAAAAATCAAATTAATATTTATCATCCAAAAAATAAATAATTCTAAAAGCCGAAATGTAACCAATTTCTACCTATTTTCTCAAAAAAGGGGCCCGGGGTTATGGGAGGCTCAGGTGAGGAGGAGGAGAGAGGCCGTCTCTGGGAGGCTTTCTCCTCTGAGATTGAAGAAAATGACAAAGGCCGTTTCTCAGTCTTGGGTTGTGAGCATTTATAAAATAAAATAACTTCATGAAATTAACTTTGAGACACTGCACTGCAATATGAAACAACATTTATATACTTCTGTCAATAAAATCTGTATAATATACAGAGCCAGGTTAAAATGTGTCATTTGTTACAAATATATTTTCTATAGGCTATGCTGTTACAAATTATCTTTAACATGTGGGTGGGACTGAATAAGGTGAATATGTCTAAACATAAACGGAGATTCAATGTTTAGGGGTCTGTGGAGCAGCCAAGTGTAAAGGGGGCCAAATAGTTATTCAAGTAAAAGTAGAGAATTACTTTATGAAAGTACTACTTAAGTAACTGAGCATAAAAGCCTCATGTTTATGTAGTGGTAAGATTCAAGAAGGAATGAAAAAAGCTTAAAATAATGTGAAAATTCTCAATCATTAAAATATATTTTGGAACTGATGAAATTACTCTAATAAGTTAAGATAAAAATTTCAATAAAGTTAACAAATTAAACCATTCGGATACAAATATTCAATAAATGTATCCAGAATGATCATAAATCAAACTGAAATTTAAGTCTTGACAAAAATAAAGATTCACATCAAACACAGCGACTGATCGGCAGTGAATCAGAGCCACGGCTCCACATTAGACGTGTTGTTTGAGCTGAAACTCATAGTTTTCTCTGTTGTCTGTGTCCAGGTCTGAAGTTTCCACCTGTTTGTGAGTTTGTAAAAATGTCTCGTGCTCAAACGCTGAGAGCTTTGGTGAATGAGCGGCTGGCGGCGGCGGCTGAAGACATATTTGTGCTGTTTGAAAGAACGATAGCGGAGTATGAGAAGGAACTGAGTCGCTCCAAAGAGGAGAACCAGAGGAAACTCCAGATCCCATCATCGAGTCCTGGCCCCGGTCTGAACCAGGAAATCACAGAGACTCCATGGATTAAAGAGGAGCCAGAGGAACAGAGCGTCAAACAGGAGGAAGAGCAGCTGCCAGTGTAGGCTCCACCCCTTTAAACATGTCACACTCATATTTCTCTGTCACATACTCACATTTTTAAAATATATTTATGTTTAAATCATTTTTCAGGCCTGTCCCAGAGTTCATTGCTGTCTGTGTGAAGACTGAAGAGTTCTCACTGCTTCAACAAAGACAAACTGAGCAACATTTCCTCTTAGAGACTCAGGGACACACTGAGCACTCGTCTATCACTGACAATGATGACAACTGGGAACGATTCAGCCGCTCAGCTGCACAGATGGAGACCGAGGCTGATGGAGACAGAAGCACCAAACTGTCCCCCCAAAACAAGTCTGCACCAGAGACCACTGTCCACTGTGGACACATGTCAGGAGCCCACAGATGGGGAGGAGGAGCTCATGGTGGGGACGAGAGGAAGAAGCACCAGTGCTCTGTTTGTCAAAAGCAATTTGGGACAAGACGGGATTTACAAACCCACATCAGAGTTCACACCGGAGAGAAACCTTACAGCTGTCCATTCTGTGGGAAAGCATTTGCCAAAAAAGGTCATCTAAATACACATAAAAGAATACACACAGGAGAGAAACCTTACAGTTGTTCAATCTGTGAGAAATCTTTTACCCAAAAAGGAAGTCTAGTTGCACACACTAGGACACATACAGGAGAGAAACCTTACAGCTGTACATTTTGTAATCAACATTTTGGAGACAACTCCTCTCTCAAAAAACATGAAAGAGTCCACACAGGAGAAAGGCCTTACGGATGTTCACTGTGTGAGAAAACCTATGCCCGAAGAGATTGTCTCAAAAAACACTTGAGCCTTCATAAAATATAAAGTAAACATCAACTTTGTTCTTCTACCGGGCGGCACAGTAGCGCAGCGGTTAGCGCTCGTGTTTCACAGCTAGAAGATCCCGGGTTCAATTCTTGGGCCGGACCTTTCTTTATGGAGTTTGCATGTTCTCCTCGTGTCTGCGTTGATTTCCTCCGGTTTCCCCTACTACTAAAAATAGATCAGGATGAATGAGTGTTCATTTAAACTGCTGAAAATGTGAATCGATGTAAAAAAAATAATAAATAAATGAATTGATTCCCAACGGCATGTTAATCATGAAATTCCAGCCTATTGTGCACTTCTGACTATTAACCTTTCCGAACATCCGGGCATTTTTCCATACACACCAATGCAACGCGACCCAGTGCTGGCGAAAACAAAACCCATGTACATCTTATATCGCACTTTTGACTCTCGCCCAAAAGCACAAGACTCCTTTAGAAACCTACGTGAAAACTGTGCGCCACATTGCATCTCCAAGTGATTCGTACTTTTCTTTCTTTCTCTCTTTGAAAAAGTCTAGAACAATTTTCATGTCTTTTTCGCCATGATTTTAGCCTAAAGTGCTGGAATTGTGATTTGAACTGGTTTCCTATGTGGCTTATGGCTGTTTTATTTTCACTGGACAGTATATTTAACAAAATATCCAACATTAAAGAGTATTGACTATTTTACAATACAAAAATACATAAATAAATTAATTAATTAAAATGATTTTGGATCAAGTTAATAATTCTATAATAATTTTAACCCTTTAACCGCCAAATGTATTTTAGCCATAGAGAACAACAGATAAATGTTTTACCAGTTCCTCTCACATCTCCAATTTCTGATATACCATTGTTATTTTTTATAATATGTGTTTGTTCAGATCGCTCTTCACCTAATGGCAGACGTAAACAAAATAACACTGGGTGCATTTTGGCAACTTTCGAGGTTAAGCATCCCACAGGATTATCACAAATATCCTTAATTCCCAAAGTCCAGTGCATCATTCCCCACTTATCAATTTGAAGATCTCTTGGGGGACCCCCCCAATAAAAAAAATAATAAATAAAATTCTGGATATAGGCCCAAATATTGATTATAAACAAATATATTTATTTTCATGTGAATGGACAACTTTTAGTGGGCCCCCTGATATGTCTTTGAGGCCCACTTTGGGAACCACTGGATTTTCTTCTTTTAAACTGCATTTAAGGCAGTTAAAAAGCAATCAATGGCAATAGAGGGTGTGCAGATGATGTCACAGCAGGGCATCAGCAGCCAAATGATTGTCAACATTGAATCATGATATTGTTGTGTTTGTTTTTCTTTTATCTTGTGTGCACATGATTTTTTTTTTCTTTAGGGAACTTTTGGAGCTTTGTAATAAGAGTAATTGATATTGGATTTTACAGAGTTTCTTCTTTTAATTTTAATTTTAAGTTCCTTTCCAGTCCAGTAAACGGCGCTGCCCCGGGGTTCATCAACTCTTAGTTCATTGTTTTAACAAAATGAGTGCTTCCTGTGGCTGTTCTTTTCACGTGGACGAAGTTAGCATTTAGCAAACAGCAATACTAAAAGTTCACCATACTAAGGTAAATGATATACAAAATGATTGTTGGTTACACGTAGGCTCTGTGATTGTATTGTTTTGTAACTACATCTTGAGGGTACAGTGAAATAAAACACTTAAAATAAAGGGATAACAACCATCGATTGGAAAGCTGCAAACAACAGCAACTTAACTTCAATCACGAGGTGCGTCTCCCTGTTTGGCTCTTGCTTTTGAAAAGTGGAAGAAACGAAACGGCAGTTACTCAAAGCAAACACTGACTCAGTGAACGCCATTTTGATCCGTGATATAGCGTTATATATATATATATTTATATTATATTATATTATATTATATTATATTATATTATATTATATTATATTATATTATATTATATTATATTATATTTTTTATTACGTTGTATTATTATAGCCCTGCGTTATTGTCGGCGTTCTCTCCAGTGTCGATTACATCTGGTCCAGTTTGTGCGCGTCTGTGGCAAGTAAGGAACTGTTTTCTGTTGTATTATTCATGTTCGGAATGGAAAGCTTTGTATTTCTTCAGCCTTGCTTAAGTTTCAGCCCAGGCTTTTCCTGCGCTACTAGGCCTTGTGCCTTTATTTATTCTTGCACATTTATATGTTGCCATTTCCCCGCACGTGACGTGACGCCATTTTATTACCTACTGTGCATTTGTGATGGCAAATGTTGTAATAACTGTCAAAATGCCACTTATTATGTAACTAATAAGTGGCATTTTGACGTGCTTCCAGTGGTGGTTGTAATATATTTGCCACCAGCAGAGGGAGCTGTTGTATTACAAGCATCTTTTCCTTCTTCATGGTTAAAGGATGAGGTCATCAGAACAGTTTGGTTTAATGATTCTAGAGCCAGTTTTTGCCATATTTAGTAATTGTAATATCTTAACAATTGCCAATTTCTGAATTAGCTTGGTTGCTACGGTTTCCAGTTGCATTTGGCAGTTAGAACAGTGGATGGTAGGACAAATTCCTGTTGCAGCTGCCTACTTTTGCATTAAAGTGCTGCTAATAATGTGAATGGCAGTAGAGTGAAGGAATATACAGCACAAAAACTGACCTCACCATCAAAGCTCTAATGTGAGGTCAGCTTTTGGGCTGTTTATTACTTTACTGCCGTTCACATTAGCTTTAATGTAAAACCAAGCAGCTGTAACAGGAATTTGTCCTACCGTCCTCTGTTCTAACTGAAAAATGCACATGGAAACCATTGGAAACCAAGCTAATTCAAAAATAGCAATTAGAGTAGCGTGTTGTAAATACAATTAAGAGTTAATTCGGATTGTAACCCTTATTTCAGTTATTCATGATTGTCTGGGCATAAACGTTTGATTTATGTGGTGTGGGCAGCGAGGAAAGTGGTGGGTGTTGGAGGGTCAGGGGGGGAGAGATTAGGTGACTGTTTCGTGTTGTGGTTATAAAGACGACTGGGTTTTAAAGTAGAAGTTAGTTTACTCAAGAGTAGGCGACAGGATTAGTGTAGGCTCATTTGTCATGAAATAAAGATTTGTGTATTTTTTTGGTAAAAGCAAAAACTCGCTTGATTCTGTTAGAATATGATGTAAACATAAAAAAAAAAAAAGTAGGGTGCCATTTTTTGTTTGCGTTTTAATGCCCTGAAATCCAAGGTGGCTGCCATGATACAAAAACGACAAAGATTTGACATTACGATTGATATAAATCTGGTTCCAATATTTTCTCAGCATCTATTGCTTATAAAACTAACTTTAAATAGAGATTCCCACATGGATAACAACTTCCCTGTAT
>OMNZ01100070.1:0-11124 GCA_900303255.1 Lesueurigobius sanzi | reverse complement strand
AATGAGTACAACAATGCATACTAGCAGTTTGAAGTATCATTTGCTGACAATAATAGTTTTATCACTTCTGAAGATAATCATCACGCCACGGCCCCAGAATCGAAATGGAATTCACAACATAACATTGTGAATTGCAATAATTTTGGCCAAGATAATCGTGAGACAAAATGTCCATATTGTCTCATGCCTCGACAAAACGGAAAGTTTTGTATACAACATAAATACATACTGTAATGTTAAAATCGCAAATTGAATCGCAATCACAATTTCAGTCAGAAAAATCGCAATTAGGTTTTTTGTCAAAATCGTGCAGCCCTAGCTCACGTTGCCTCAAGAAGGCCCAAACCATCATCAGGGACACCTCACATCCAGGACACTCCCTCTTTCAATTACTACCTTCAAGGAGTAGACACAGGTCCATTAAGACCAGGACAAATAGATTTAAGTATAACAGTTTTTATCCAAATGCAGTTGCCACTGAATGCTGTCAATGTGAACGACCATAAGCCTAATGTAACTGATGAGTGTGTCATGTTGTGTTTCATTTTAAAGGATTAATTGCCTTTTAACATTTATTGACATTTTTTGGAAGACACCAACTGGACCAAAACATTTTCGTTGTACTTGTTGCAATGACAATAGAGATTATTCATTCATTCATTCATTATCTGTATTATTTTACGTGTGCTTGTGTTTATAGTGACAATAGTGGAGGATGGGGAGGTGTGACGGATGGACTAGAAGATTTTTGTATCCACAAATACAAAAAGGGAAATTCTTGTCAGTGTGGAGCTCGATTATAGAAAACCCACACTGGCCTATCTATACACATTGTTTATTTAGATAAAGCCTCTCCAGGGGGTCTGCAACGGCATGCTGCGTTCGGCGGTTTATACCGTGGACTTGGAGAGGCGTTAGGAGCTGCTTGAGTGGGCAGATCACCGCTGGGCCTCCTGTGTGTTTGCAGTCCAGCAGCTCAGTCTCTCTGACAGAAACGCTTCCACGTTGACTGGCTGCGCTCAAAATGCTCCCATTGGAGAGACTCTGTGGGGTGCAGGAGAAGATATGAAAGAGTGGAGGAAAAAAACACTAAAATTGCTCAGACAAAAGAAGCAGGAGGATTGTCTTTGGCTCCTTAGATGGGCTATCAATCAATCTTTTGTGGGATAGTTTTGGTTTTGAAAACGTGCTGATAATAGCGGTTCATACTGCACTGGCAATTTTGCTCTACAGTTGCTTTAATGTATGTCTCGGAAACAGATTATTTCTGTTAGTTCTTTGGCTAATATAATTCCTCCTGGCTACTTCCAAGATACCCCCATTAGAAAGATAGTGGAGGGTGCAATACGAGAGCACACTTAGTAAAATTGCTTTGACATTACACAAGGAACATAACAGAACTGAAATAATCCAGCCGTAACAGTTTATAAGCCATAGTATTATTTGTGCCTTTCCCATGCATAAATAAATATTGGGATTGTGGAGTGTAGAAGTTGGCTATACTTTGGTATATTTTTCAGAATTCGTTAGCTTATTCACTCTATTTTTCCTATAGTATTAGCCATCAAACAGGGCAATCTATGAACAGTCTTTAGGATCCTGGAGTGTCATGAAGGCCGCTGTGATGAAAAGTAAAGGTGCCATGAATAAGCACCCATGCAGCCACCATTAAGATAAGAAATACTGTAATGTGTAAAAGTAGCTGTTTTTGAGGGTCGGATACACGTCCAATGCCCACTAAACCTCCTTATGTTCATGATAGAGAAATCACAGAAATTACAGCATGTCATGAAGCAGACATGCCATATCACGCCATACTTTTATATAGGGACTGGCTTCACCATTCAAGTGAATGGGGAAAGAACATTTGATTATGCAGATAATGGACACCTCGGCCACAGGCTTGGATAGCTAACGGCATATAATATGATTTCTACGATATTCACCAGTGACTCGACAAGTTGCTCTACGGCGAAATGCTTTTAAAATATTGTTTTGTTACTTTGTTACACAGTGGTCTTGCCTTTTTAACATCAAATGGCTTTTTTTCGGCTTCAATGTTCTTCAGTCTTTAAGATTAGACTTCTAACTCTATAGGGCTGCATATGTTATGTCCTCCTAGATGACAAACAAAAGCCCTAAGGAAAGTTAATAGCAATTGATTAAAGTGTGAGTCTCATTAGAAGTCAATGTGCTCCAGTTGAAGTCTAATGCAGCTTCGTTTGTTGCATCTTTTCCATGTACCACCTCATCTTGTGTATCTTAATCCTACCATTTATCTGTTTATGTGTGTGTTTGTGGGGGATAACAGCGGCACGTCCATACAACATTAAAGCGCAGGCAATTTGTTGAAGTTGCAGAGAACACTGATTGCCAATAATGATGAGCTGCCTTGTAAAAACCGAAGCAGAGATTAGGTGGTGATTGCTGAGTGAGGAGATACTGGGGAGAGTGTGTCATGTGCCATTGCATATCTGGCTATGTTTCCTGTAACTCATATGCTAATTAATGTTGATTTGTGCCTCATTATGGAGATTTATAACAGGAATTGAAGTGCCTGGAGTGAGTGTGTAGCTGCCCATATAAAGACGTCACGTTGATCTCTTTTGCGCGACTCTTCCTGGGGTTGGCTCGGACAATTTCGGATACAGAGGGTTCACAGAGTAAAGTTTTAAGCCTGTGCTATTAAGTGGGGATGCCAATGGCCGTGCTGAAGGCCATTAACCACAAATGGTAGACTTGAAATTACTGCAGACCGTTTTCCAAACCATCACTTTTGAGTTTGACAGACCGTGTTACGTGTCCAGAATTGACTTTGCAAAGGCAGCAACGTTATTCATCAAAGTAATACTAAATGAATATACTGCCTTTGCTAAATTAGTTTGTGAATCATTGTGTACATTAGCATTCTTGGAGGTCAAAGTACTTCAGCAAGTGCCATGGTTTCGCTTGCTAGGAAGGCCAGCAACGTTCCTGCACTGTCTGAAGCACCGTCGACAAAAGTCTGGGCTTTGTTTTTACATACTCTCATCAGGAAGAACTGACTGGTTGTTTGGGTGTCCAAGCACAATAAATAAATAAACAGAAAAGAAACAAATCAGCATTGGTTTTGTGTTTCGAGGCTAAGATAGTTGTGGTGTGGATTTGAGTTAGTGCTGAAAGGGTTTGCTTTTAGTTTAGAAGCCCAAATGTTCAGTGAGACGGAAAATGCTGCTTTTCAGCTGTCTATTTGGATCATTAAATTGCATGCTTAAATTGTGTATTTGGACAGGCCTCTCCAACCATTCTCTCCTTAATTTTACATTTATAAAGTTCCACATGCTGAGTTTATGAATATGTGCGTGCTTAATCAGCAATTTGGGATGAAGGAGAATAAGAAAAATATCTCCTCTAACTAATGAGAAAACTTCAATAACAACAGATGTTACCGCTCTATCCTCTTGAGAAGGAACATTTGTCAGTCCAAGTTTATATCATGCACTTCATTTCGTTACTGTTTGTCGGCTCTATTGTAGCAGTGCATTATGGGCAAAACAGGGGCAGAGCTTGAGGTAATGCAGCTCACGATATTAAAGTTTTCTTGGGTGCGATGGGAATGGGATTAGAAATGATGATGTATGAGTGATGTTGTAAGTGGTACTCAGGCTCCTCTCATTCCCTTTTCAATCACCTTTTTGGACTCTTTCGCTTTGTCTTCCTATCTTCAAGTTTGGTTACTCTTTTTTGGTTCTAAACTTAGCCGAGTAAATTCCTTTTTGCCTTGATAATAACACATTAAAAACTGTGTCAGTCTGCATCTAAACGATCTCCTCCTTTGATGGTTTGTAAATGGGATGAATCAGCTTTCAGCAGTATAATTTAGGCCTGATATTGGCCCGTTATAGACTTGGTTTCCAATCTCTTATAGCAAAATATTTTCTAAAGTGGTACTTGGTGTGAAAAGTTTCAGAGCGGCTGTAAGAGAAGATACCGACAAGTTTGTTGGATTTTCCAAAGTCAGAAGGGGCAGTTCCGATCCAGTGACACCTCAGCACCACAACAACCCAAAAGAAGCATACATTTTTCTAACAAGTTGCTCCTTATCTCAAACCTTCTGGGATTTATAGTTTTGGTCAGTGGCTATCATCCAGCTTTGATCCTCTGGACTGTGAAAGATAGTTTTACAAGCCGGCCTTTTCCCTCCTATCTTATTTCACCTTGTATTGTTGCTGTATATCTCAGGGTGTTGTGCGGTGCAGCTGGGGGATAAAAAGCTCCAAATGGCCTTTTTGGAAGTGGATTGTTTGGGCAACAAAGCACATTAAAACGGTCAGAAAGACTGGCCGGAATGAAAAACTGCATTGCTATTGTGTTTTGTGGAGATGGTGGCGGTGAGTTAGTGCTGACTGGGTTCGCTTTTAGTTTGGGAAATAAAAGATGAATGCACTCGTCTGCCTATGGTCACTGCATGAAATTGAATTTAGTCAAGAGAGATGAGGAGATTGTCATTGATGGAATGCCTGAACTGCCATCGGCAGCATTGTAGACTTTAAATGGAGCACTTACTATAGAAATATTTTTTAATTTACTTCAATTACTGGCATATAATATGAATTAGATCTGATGAAGTTGGATTTGCTTTGACAAGGGCACTTAATGTCAACTATGCAAATACACTGCTTATATGTTCACATTCACACTCATCAGCATCTGTTGCATACAATAGCATACAAGTAGCTTCTGTACTGTATACAGAAGCTACAAATAGTTTCTGTACTTCAGTTAGAAAGCGCGACTTGTTACACTTTCTGCCGGACGAGTCACAAAGACACAAGTGGGGAAGAACTGTTACCACATTTGGAAATTGGAACATAGTGGGAACATAGCCAAGAGGTGATTTCAAAATAATGCTCACATGATGCAAGACAAATCATCTGCAACTTCCTCAGTGTTATTTTGACAGGTCTAGCAGACGTCAGGAGTCGTGCAAACACAGTACAGTGCCCAGGGACCTATCTCCAAATGTTGAAAGTTAGTGGTCAAAGGCAGCCAGCTAGTAGTTTTAACCTATTGAACAGGTTTTGGGTTGATAGGGGAAAGCGGAGAATCAAAGGAATTTCGCACTCACACTGAGAGACCATGTAAACTCCACACAGAAAACCCCCACCCGGCCCAGGGAATCAGACCAGGGCCCTTCTGGCTTTGAGGTGAGAGTGGTAACTGCTGTGCCACCGTGCACTTTAATCGTGCATTTTTACCACCCATTACTTCTTTTGTCCGGAAAATTCTCTCGTTTTATGTTTAAACGCCCAAGTAAAAGTTAGAGAGGCTCGGTGAAATTGAGTTTAAATTACTTTCTTGCTTTACATAGACGCCATGAACAGAAGATTAGCTCACTGTCTATTAAGTAATTAACCAAAGTCTCTGGGTTTGCCTCTAATGCTTTTCTTCAACACCACTCTAATATCCCACTAGTGCGCTTTAGTGCTCTAACTATTAGCACACCACTTCTTTGTATAACAATGAAGGCCTGCGGGGAAGCATCCTCATCAGACCCTCCGTCTCCCGCTTCCTCGGGTCAGTCTGGGTCGCTTCTAATTGGCTGCATATTTATTAAAGACCAATCAAAGGCTAGAGATTTGCACCTTGTATCCTCCCCTCTCCCATTCATAATAGATCACCTGCCCCCCACCTGCACGGCTTCATTACTTCCTCATTTAGACCATCTTCGCACTGCTGACTCCGAATTTTCTCTCTCGAACCTCTCAACCTCCCCTCTTCTTTTGTCCTCCTCTCCATCCGCCTTCAGTCATTTGCTCCATTTTCTCCAACCCAGGTAATTTAACCCCTTGCGCGGGCCCTGTCCTCATTGATAACAAATGAGGGGGGTGAAGTTTGTTGATTGCCTCTTAGTGCTGCTGGTGTCAGTCATTCGGAGGTCAGTGAACTGCGGAGTCCCCCTTAGCGCCACAACTAGTTCCGCATGCATTGATTTAAACCAGTATTTTTATTTCCAAAATCATTAACAACGTTTTATGTATACTGTATATATTTACTGTAGCTCTTGAATAATTGCTGACCTTGTGATTCCACTTGTCCTGGAGAGTTGGCATGTTATTGAGCTATAGTTTAATTAGGACCTTTAGAGCAGTGTAACAATAATTTTACAATTTCAAAGCGCTGTGACTTCCTGTGAGGTGGAAATTAGGAGTCAATTTACCATTAAACCATAAAGTTGAATCATGTCTTGATGCTTTTACATGGTTCACATTCTTCCCCTCTCTGCCTTCCTTCCTCTCAAACATCAAAGCACTCTATAATAGTGAAGACAGCAAATGAGAGCATGCCAAGGTTATCAGCATATGCCTATTATAAAGAAATGTGTTTTTTGAAATCTGCCCAACCCAGTCTCCCTTCCTGTACCCTTTATTTAGTTGTTTACTCTTCCGCTGTTATTATAACTTCAATTACCTCATTAACCTCCAGAGGCCCGTCATGTGTGCTCCTTAATTATTATTATTTTGATTACTTTTGCAGTGCAGTTATGAAATTTAACATTTTGCTCCTGAACTGTATGCTCTCTTCCTGAGAACAGTGTTTGTCAAGGCTGGAGCAAGAAATCGGGTTATGTGAGGTCAGTGAAGAAGATTATGCGCACCCACGATAGTAATATAAGTTGCATTCTACTGAAATATAGATTGTAATTGCTATGAATAAGAAAAAAACAAAACACAGAGGTTTGGATCAATTACAGTTGTGCTCATAAGTTTACATATCCTTTTAAGTTTACATACCCTTTTAATCTTTTGGCCATTTTTCATAGAATATGAATGATAACAAAAATCTTATTTCCACTCATGGTTAGTAGTTGTGTGAAGTCATTTATTGTCAAAGAATTGAGTTTACTCTTTTGAAATCATAATGAAACAGAAACTAGTCAAATGTCCCTGATCTAACGTTTACATGACCTTCAACAACTGCCAGGAAAACTGTTCAGGAGCAAAGAAAAACTCACTTCAGCTGAAACACAGGACTTTAAAATTGGACTCTCTGAAAAAATGTATATTTGTTTCAAGATGCACAATATGTATCAGGGACATTTGGCTAGTTTCTACTTGAAAAGCAGATTTTTGACACTAAATGGCTTCACACAACCACTAATCATGAGTAAAATAAAGTTTTTTTGTGTTATCATTCATATTCTATCAAATGCATGTTTACCAGTGTTGCCACAGTTACCTTCAAAAAGTAATCTGATTAATGGTTACTAATTACTTTAAAAAGTAACTTAGATTACAAGTTACTTTATTAGTTACTTTCAGCAGCTGAATACAACTACTCCATCACACAAGTGACACTGGTTTTGCCAATACTCACTTTATTGGAAGTGTAGTTTAACAGTACCATCAACTATTGTGGGTGAGTCGTCCTCAGCTGAAAACGTGACGTGACACAGGCGCTGCATCACTCCGTGAGACGCAAGAATAGAGCAAATATATATTTTTACTAATGAAAATGACAAAAGTATCTTTAATCTGATTACTGGTTTGGAAATAGAAATTCGTTACATTACTCATTACTCAAAATGGGGGTAAAATTAGAGTAACTAGTAACTAAGTTACTGGCATCACTGATGTGTACATACCCTGACATTCTGCCAAATAGGGCTGAACGATTTATCGCATTTGCAATTTTATTGCGATATTACAGAACACGATTTGGAAATCGCAGAGGTATGTGATTTTTAAGGGAAAAAAACAAAAAAAGTAAGTCTCTAGCCCATTCCTTTAAGGAGTTATGAAATTTTAAAGAAATTCCACACAGTCCAGCAGAGGACACTGACACTGTCTTATGGCCATACCGCCTTTGCTCTCTCCTAAAAAATAAATTCAGCTGAAAATATAATTTATTTTCTAAAATGCACATTGTAGGCGTGTTCTATCAAGGATGACCAGTATTCAGTAGCTTAAAGACAATCAAAGTTTATTTCCCTAACAGTTACAGTCTAATACAGAGCTCTGGGTCAGATCGTTGTCCCTAACAGCCTACGTTAAGCAGGGCTTCCATCAGGTGATCTGACTGCCTGCCTCGCCCTATCCCAGAGATAAAAAAACATTGGTTTATGAATATGCAAATGATACGTTGAGCCGGTCCGCGTCTTGGTTCCTCCTTCTGTACGTGGGCCAGTCATCGTCCTTGAATAGCTCCAGCCCTCTCTGCGTTCTCTCTGCAAAAGAACTTCATGTACAACACACACACCTCCTCCCGTTATTCTTAAACAAAGTATCTTTTCCAAGGCCACCACTGCAGCCTCTTGTTTCACCATTCTGCTCTCAAAAACACATCATTATAGCAGACACATGATTTCAGTGTTTAGACATTAAGACAGTGCTCAGATTGATATGTGACTTAATTAAACAATATTCAAACAACTATATAACTTCAGTGTTTCTTTGTGCATAGATAGTGCAGCTAAAAAGCATGATTACTTGATATATACTTCAACATGAATGCAAAAAAATCACATCTGAATTAAAAAGAATAAAACTGCAGGACTCTCGGACTCCCCCAGGTCAAAAGTGCAATATTTCTGCAGTCACTTTAATAAGTGCTTAAAAAAAAAAAAAAAAAACGATTTTTATATTTACATTTTTTGTTAAAAATGTTCAGCCCTAAAGAGGACCTTGAAAAAATTATCGCATATTAAATCGCAATATTGAGGGGACAAAATCGTTCAGCCCTACTGCCAAGGTATGGAAACTTTTGAGCACAACTTTAAATAGAGCTTGGGATCGGATGTTAGAAATTCAGAATTACCATAGTAAACCTGCCGGGCTCCTGGCATAAGGCACTCACTTCCATAGATTAACATTTGCCAAAACAATATGACAAAGTACAGAGCTGTGGACAAGGTGGAAGCTGAAAATGCTACACGCAGGCACAATTTTGGAACCGTTGCAGAAACACTGGCAGAAGTTGAGGCATTGTCTTTCTAAAATGTTGCCCTTTTCTGTAGGTTTTTGAAGTTACGGAAACTTTCTGATTGTTCCGACTTCAAAACTGTGACTTTGTACAAATAAAAGCCAAACCTCAGACAAGCATTTCAAATCCTCTCAGGGGGAGGCGCACACAGCCTGATTATTGCAGTGGGCCTCAGGGATGGCTGGACAGTGTTTTAGGATCTCCAAGGGATTTATTTTTTTCTAATTAAGGTATTAACAAACACTAGCTAGAGGACGTTTCTATGTGCTTTTGTGCTTATAGCTCCGACATCAAATATGTATTTAATCTAAGTATAATGTAGTGCCTGCACAAGATAAACACATTTTCTCTGCGCTTACAAAGCCTTGGGATCGATATAAGCCGCCTTTGTTTCTTCTTGTTTGTAGCCTGATTGCCTTTGGGTCATTCAGAGAAGTGCAGACGCAAAGAGACCAGCGAGGTTCAGAGAAGACGAGAAGAAAAAGGCAAATATCTATTTTTGCAGGGCTTCATCACCCCCACCAACATCATCATCATCCTCGGGAGAATTTCTGTGCATGGATCTGATAATGTTTGTGGTTCTCAAATGTCAAATCCTCTCAAAAGTCTGTTTGGGTTTTAGCTTGGTACACAGTCTTTAATGTGTGGAGACGGTCTACTCTAACTAACGCTGAATAGTGCGAATGCAAATAAGAAAGCGACTTTGAACAGGAAGTGGACTGCATATACACTGCACAGTAATTATGTTGTCAGCGAATGCAATGGAAATATTATGGTGCTTGTATAAAGTGGTGAATAAAATTTGACCTCCCAGCACTTTACTTGTGTTATTGTCAAAGACTCAGCTATATATAGTGGGACAAAAAAAGTATTTAGTCAGCCACCAATTGTGCAAGTTCTCCCACTTAAAAAGATGGGAGAGGCCTGTAATTTTCATCATAGTACACCTCAACTATGAGACAAAATGAGAAACAAAAATCCAGAAAATCACATACATTTTTAAAGAATTTATTTGCAAATTATGGTGGAAAATAAGTATTTTGTCAATAACAAAAGTTCATCTCAATACTTTGTTATATATCCTTTGTTGGCAATGACAGAGGTCAAGGTCTTCTGTACGTCTTCACAAGGTTTTCAAACACTGTTGTTGGTATTTTGGCCCATTCCTCCATGCAGATCTCCTCTAGAGCAGTGATGTTTTGGGGCTGTCGCTGGGCAACATGGACTTTCAACTCCCTCCAAAAATTTCCTATGGAGTTGAGATCTGGAGACTGGCTAGGCCTTTCCAGGACCCCGAAATGCTTCTTAAGAAAGCCACTCCTTTGTTGCCCGGGTCGTGTGTCTGGGATCATTGTCATGCTGAAAGACCCAGCCACGTTTCATCTTCAATGCCCTTGCTGATGGAAGGAGGTTTTCACTCAAAATCTCACCATACATGGCCCCATGTATGGTGCATGATGTTTCCACCCCCATGCTTCACATGGAACTCTCCTCCAAACACGAGGAGTTGAGTTTTTACCAAAAAGTTCTATTTTAGTTTCATCTGACCATATGACATTCTCCTAATCCTCTTCTGGATCATCCAAATGCTCTCTAGCAAACTTCAGACAGGCCTGGACATGTACTGGCTTAAGCAGGGGGACACGTCTGGCACTGTAGGATTTGAGTCCCTGGCGGCGTAGTGTGTTACTGATGGTAGCCTTTGGTACTTTGGTCCCAGCTATCTGCAGGTCATTCACTAAATGGTAAATGGTCACATTTATATAGCGCTTTTCTACCTGCTTTAGGCACTCAAACCACTTTACATCAAGGAACCACTCACCCATTCACACTTTCATTCATACACCAATGTACGCAGACACTGGAGGCAAGGTGGGTGAAGTGTCTTGCCCAAGGACACAACGACAGTGTACACCTGCGGATCGAACCGCTAACCCTTCGATCACAAGACGACCCGCTCTACTACTTGCGCCACTGTCGCCCCGTGTGGTTCTGGGATTTTTACTCACCGTTCTTGTGATCATTTTGACCCACCGGGTTAAGTGGAGCCCCAGATCGAGGGAGATTATCAGTGGTCTTGTATGTTTTCCATTTTCTAATATTTGCTCCCACAGTTGATTTCTTCACACCAAGCTGCTTACCTATTGCAGATTCAGTCTTCCC
>OMNZ01100068.1:0-10362 GCA_900303255.1 Lesueurigobius sanzi | reverse complement strand
TGATTTAGACGCATTTGTTTCAACATATTCACAGAATCAGATCAGAAAAATACACATTGTACGGTCATGTGTGCATGATGATGGCATTATTGTTGTGCGACGGGGCAAAGCTGGTGAATATGAGAGTGTGTGTGAGGGGCCACTCCTGTGAATGCGCTGTTTTGGATGTTAGTTGTTAAAAATGTGCAGTTTTGCCAAATAAACTACAATGTATTTTTTATTCATGATGACGCCATTGACTAGTCGACATCGACTCAACTAGTACGCACAGACAGTCGACTTTTAAAATGATGACGTCGTTCAAGTGCATACTGGTTGAGTCGACGCATTCACAGGAGTGCACCCCTCACACACACACTCTCTCAGACATATTCACCAGCTTTGCCCCGTCGCACAACAATAATGCACACATGACTGTACAATGTGTAGTTTTCTGATCTGATTCTGTGAATATGTCGAAACAAATGCGTCTAAATCAAGACCAAGACGATCTGAACCAGGACTTAAACTGAGCCAGGCCAAGCTATACCTTACGCCTACAACGCACAATAAGACACCGCCTCAACAATCATGTTTAAGCCTCAAATATCACAAGCAGAATGCATATTCAGCGCATTTAACCAGACTTTATCTGGCGCTCTGAAATCATCATGCATTAGGGGATTTTTGGAATTATTGATCGTAGTATATCTGGCAATACTGGCGCCGACTAGTTGACGTCACGTGAACAAAGTCGCGAGACAAGCTAAAGTCGACTAGTCTGTTCAACCCCTAGTACATGTGTGATTAACATTTAAACTGTTAAAGAATGAGGCTGTAGTGGCATTTTTATTATTGCCCTGGGTCTGCTCTGTCCCCAAAGACAAGTTATATCAACTCCTCCTTGTAACGTAAGGCTCCACACTCGCTATGTTTACTCGTAGTATTGATTGAAAGTAGTCTGTGAAACCTTTCATTGACGATGGCAATAAATTATATTCTGATAAAGTTTCGTGGGCAGTGGCTCCGCAGTGGTTCTACGGTGACATCATGAAATGGGCGGTATCCACATGAGGAGAGGCGGCGCTTCAGTGATCCAAGCGTCTTTTCTTCCAGGTTGAACATTTATACTTATATTTCATAAAAACTGAGTACTGCATAGTGTTAAAGCAAAATTATTGTCATATATGCCTATAGTTGACTTTGGAAGTGTTAAAATAGCATGATATAGGTCATTTAAAAGGCAAAATTAATTGAAGGATGTATGTTGCTTGAGTTGATCAAATTTGCAAGGAAATTAGCATGCTGCTAAAAAAAAAAAAAAGCTGGGATTTAGAAATATTTTATCTGTTGTCAATTATATTGTCAATAACTGTATATCGTCAAATATGTTGTTATTGTGATATGTGTTTTTGATATCGTGATGGTCATATCGCCCTGCCCTAGTGTGCAGTAGCCTTCAGATTATACCAAGTTTCACTCTGTACTAATAGGTTTAGACAATCCCCTCCTCTGCTATGCTTCTGATGTGTTCCAAAGCTTCCAGAAGCATCAGGGTTACTTAGATTAAAAATAGTAATGCTGACTATAATTTCCTGATATTTGCATTGACTCGCAATATATAAATATAAGGGACTAAACCAAATAAACAACAACAAACAAACAAAACCACTAACAATGGTAATGGTAAATGTGGATTTTCACATATTGACATGAAAATTACTTATCTTGTATGGACAAGATAATTTGGTATCATGACATAACGTGACATGCAATTATCTTGTACAAACAAACTATTTTGTACAAACATGATCCGTATCTTGTACAAACATAAAACTATCTCATACGAACATGAAATTATCTTGTAGGGACGTGATAACTGGGGAAAACCTCTACGCTTCTGTAGTGTCTCGTTATAAATTTATTGTGTTTATGTGTGGGGGGTGGGGGTGAAATTGGATGATCTGTTTTAATGTGTTTTTAATCTGTAAAGCGCTTTGAGCTGCATTTCGTATGAAAAGCGCTTTATAAATACAGTTTTGATTGATTTGATTGATTGATAAATTTACATGCAAGTGAAATTTGACTAAAACTAAGCAGAATTGCTTGACCAAATTCTGACTAAAAGTAAACGAAAACATAGAGGAAAGAGGATGAACAGTGCTTGTCCCATGCATGTGAGGCGTTGGTGGTGTGTGTGAGCGGAGGGTGCCTGGAGCCTGGGGGTGGTGGATGGATATGTGTGGATTGGCACCTCCAGCCCTAGGGCCGGCCCCACAGTAATTACACAGTCGAGTGAGCGGCTGGACTCAGCTGCCCCTCTCTGCTCTCCATCAGAGTCACCCAATGAGACCACACACAACACACCCAGCCAGGCACGCAGGGGCGAGTGCAGGCAGGTACACCACCACAGGCCCCATAGTGACAAATACACACGGATGAGAATAAATAGATGAATGGATAGGGATATAGATTGAAAGATATAATTAAGATGGAAGAATCTGTACATTTCTGTGGTTTTGGTAAAATTAAGGCGAGATGCTGCAGGTGAATTGGAAAAACAATTACATTTAGACGGATCAATTTGAAACGCTTGCTGTTGATATTTAAATAAGAGGGAGGAGGGAGGGGGGATTCCTAAGTTTTAGTATTCCCAAAACTGCATATATTTTTGACTAGAGGTAGGAACCTCTGGGTACCTTTGATTCGATACGATATGCAATACATGGCTCACGATAAGGATAACCTCACAATATGACAATACCGCAATAATCAATGAACTCATTTTTGTATCACAAAAACAACTTGGCCTCAGAGGGCTCCAAATCAATATATTGCACAATATATCAGTACTTTTAACCCTTTAAGCCCTATAGCCCCCACAGTTGGTGCCTCGCTTTCAGATACAGTTACTGACGAATGTGTTTTATGCAGCAAAATATTCCAAAGTTGCAAATTAGTGACCCCTGATGCCTAGGGCTTAAAGGGCTAATGAAACGTGCAGTTTAAAAAAAAACTTTTTTCAACATTGTTGCTTATAAATATCTACATTTGCTATATTTTTAATGATTTATATTTGTTTAGTCCATTGTTCTTTTTTTCCTAAATAAATAAATAAATGATCCCTGACTCAGTGAAGATGGGCCTTTGATTCTCTGGAGTCAGTGACAGATCACTCATTTACATTTGAATACACTGTGCAAAGCTCTCCGCCACCCTGCCCACCTTCACACAGTATGTCACGTGCTCTACAAGTCATTTTTTTTAGTTTCCAGGTGAAAGTTTACATGTCAAGAGAGCAAACTGGCCCAAGACAAGTAAAAGGCCCCTGGCTTGCACTCGCCTTCCCACAATCACTGTCAATATTTTGGCTCCTTTGCCCACCTATGCTCTCCAGCCTCAGAGTTACTGTACAAGGTCATATTTCTGCCATAATAGTTTGGAAAAAAGCCATTCTTATTGGTCCAAAACCAGAATTCGAGTAGCAGTTTTCACCGCTCCTTCTCTGCCTCTCTCTTTCTCATCTAAGGAGGTCCAGGTGGCACCAAAGCATGAAGCCAGATGAGTTTCTGATATGGGCTGAAAAAAACGAAAAGCGATGGTAACATGTCTGCCATCGATCCCCATCCCCTCCCCGTTTCCCTGTCAGCTGTGATCAGTGTGCTCGGGGGGTGATGGGCAGTTTGGTGCTCGGCTAAATGAACTTTCTGGTCTCCATCTCCCGGTCGCTGTCTGTAACAACAATAAGGATGTTCAGGAACAGACGTACAGACGTTTGCATAGTACCATTTTAAACACCATTAGACACTAAGATGTTATGTTTTCATATAAAAATAAGGCATATTATGCATAAAAATGGTTAAAATTGTCTATATATCCCACAATTATGAGAAAAAACAAAGATTTGTGAAAAACACTCTTTTAATTTGGCATGAAATGGTAAACAAATACAATTTAGGGAACAATATTAACATGTTGTCTTGGCCTTCTTATTCACAAAAGTTTCCACTGGAGAGGTCAGATCCTGTCGAGGGCAACACCTTCAAAACGTTTGAAAAAAATTGAAAAAGGAATTTAATCTAGAGAATAAAGATTTGTTGAGATATCTTCAGGTTCACCATTTTTTATAACGTGTTATGGTACTTCCTTCTTTGATATTGAGCGAATCAAGATTTTTTACAGATGCTTACAAATGAGACAGCCCTCTCCATCCGGACAGGTCCAGGTCTGAGCTGCTCTGCGCAGTGATCAGGCCAAGATACATGTGCAGAGTCCAGGTTTAGACCTGGTCTAGTCCTTGTTTAGTCCATGCCGCATGGCGCGCGGTGCAATCTAACTCTGGTGACAAAGTGCTCCGTTGCGCCAGATTCCATCCATAATGTCTGCATATTGTGAAGCCAAAGATAGTGGTCTTTATCTAATATAATTTACATTTCTCAAGTCTGTCCCTCCATGTCCCACATCATCACGCAGCTTGCCCCAATTTGATTACTTTTTGAGGTGGTCACCCTACTGTTGACAGAGACAATGTTTAGGAAACATAACATAACCGCAGCTTTGTCATTACTGCATTTGAAAATCATTTCTAAATCTTGTTGTACATTGCATTATAACATCCTCCCGCCACATCCCTGCCGTCTGTGCGCTGTATTTCCCTGTTACAGAAGCAGAGGCAGGCTGCGTCTTTGAGGATTGGGCCATGGATTGGCGAGGATGCTCCTCTTTGAAGCTGCTCGCTGACCGCACAGGGCAGTACCACAGCGGGAGGGGGGGGGTTCGAAGGGGGCGTCTGGAGAGGCGGGTGTGAAGCCTGTCATTTGTATACAGCTGTTTCTTTCATCTCCGACACTCCCCTCCTCCTGCTCCACACACTCTATCACAGACTCGACTTCATTTCTCTGCTGCCGGCGTCTCCTCTTTTTTCCCCCTTCTGCTAAAGCTGTGTGTTCTGTTGTGAAAAGGCCGCACTGGAGCTTTGACTTTGATAGAGACATAGGATTCTTGCTTAAAGCCTTCTGTAAAAACAGAATTTACTTGTTAACTTATGCATAGGAGAGAAAAATGCACTTTTGCATGAGAGAGAAAATAGCCTCAATTTATTCAACAAGATGGTTTTGGCCAACAATTTGTAATTGCTGTCTTTGCTGTTAAAGTGAACACAATACATATAATAGATAGTGTTCACATTATAGAATTATATTTCAATTGGAGGGCAAGTTCAAATGAAACACTATGGGAGAGAAACAGTTTTGAAATCAATTTTCAAACAGAAAATTAACTTGTTGTACTTGGTAGTGATTGGATTCACAAACCTGCCATTATTCTTTTGGCCGGACGTCCTTCCTACTTGCCAACATCACGCAAATATTGAATATTGTCCACTTTTGGACACCTTAATGAGAAAATAATTAGAAAATAGTTCATATGTATTTCTTTCTTTATTTAATATGGACATAGAAGAAGAAGAGCTTTATTTATATAGCGCCTTTCACAGATAGTCACAAAGCGCTTTTACATGAGATGATTTTTTAACAATAACATTGGACAAACCAGATGCATAGTTTTAAGTGTTAAAGCACATGTGCTAGTTTTCAACACTAGTCCACAGGGGACTTTTGAATCACAAAAAATACATTTCATTCATACAAGATCAAAACAAGGAACAATTTACACATGAGAACAACCATACCCGTTGCCGTGCCCGCCCCCAGTGTTTCTTTAGTATATTAAAATGATGTGCCACGGCTGCCTGCTGGGCCTGGTACCGCCCAGGTCCCTGGCCCGGTTCTATGTTCCAACGATTCTGTGCCTTGGCTACGTGGCCTGATCAGTGACAGTCACCGGTTACACAAATCTTGTTTTTCTTCATTCTACTGGTAGTCAGTTTTGCTCAAACAGAAATAGAGGCCCGTCTCTAATTCTGGACTGGTTCCAATAAAGGCACTCGAGTAAATAAAAGCCCAGGTCTATATTCGAGACTTTACGGTACTCAACTGTTTTGTGAATATTGGCAATATTGCTCCTATGCAACTTATAGCTTTGAATTCTGAGGACTGATGTTGCAGGCTGTAGCTGGTCTGGTCATATTTGCTGTTGATTACGTTTAATGTGATGATTAGTGTTTGCCAGGGCTGCGTGGATAGCGCGTAATTGTGCCCCCCCATGGATTTCATATGGACTGAGGTCTGGCGACGGGACTGAGAACAACTCTGTCCCGATCTTAACTACTCTTTAACCTCTGCTGAAGATGTTAATGTTAGTCTGTAGTTTTAGTCCAGTGGAGAGAGAGTTCCACAGTTTAACCCCCTTAAAGGAGAAGCTGGATTGTCCAAAAGATGCTCTGAACTTTGGGAGCACACAGTCCCCACTGACTGAGGCTCTGGTGGAGGCTCTGAGAGCAGACTGGCTCTCACCATGAGCCCAGAGAACAGTAGTGACACACAGTTGTTCAAACATTTAAAAGTCAATTTCAAAATAGTAAAATTTATAACATCTTCAAAAGTGTGTGCTTTTGTATGATATCACAATGATGCCATCTCATTGGTTTCTTGTCCATGATCTTAATTGTCTGTTTATACAGAGAGGTTACTGGTTTCAGAATAGAAGCTGATGTTTGAGATCATACTGTGACACAATAGGACAGATGTGAAAAGACCATAGCTGCATATACAGTACAGCAGCATGGTGTGGTAACTCTCTTCTGATAAAACGAAAACACTTACCATTGGATTTGACCTTTTTACAAACATGGTGTACTTGTAATGAACTATTGACAAAGACATTGAACAGTTGTGACAGTTTTTTTGGATTGGCCCAGGAATAACAGAGACATTAGCAATAAACTAAGACCTGAAATCTGCATTTGATTTTAATTCCACGCGTTGCTAAAAGCACAATAGGAAAAAGAGCCTTAAGTTCCAAGATGCGGTTTTATGGAACCAACGTCCCTCTCATGTTAAAGAAGTAGACACATGTTAAGGAAGGAAGACACGCACATCCCAAAATTCTAAACAGCGTGCCGGACTGAGAGAGAATATGAAACGTCACGTTGGTGTAAACACTAAATAAATATTTGTGGCAGCCAAGTAAGCTGTGCGGACCTTCTCTCTGCTTCAAAGAAGTAGACACAGTCTCCATTTTTAAGACTAGGCTCAAAACGTTGGATATAACTTATGGTCAGGTCAGCTAAGCTCAGTCCTAAACCTACAGCATAAGCAAGGCACATTTCATCTGTGTGTGAAATTCATTTGTGTGTGACTTATTTTGATCATTCTTGATGTCTGATATTGATTTGTTTTTGTCCATACCGACCTTTGAGATGACTCCTATTGTGATATTGGGTGTTACAAAAATAAATTGATTGATTGAACAAGAACTTTTATAGATCATTTAGATCCAACGTATATTTATGTCAAAAACATGCTGAAGAGATACAGTATGTACAGCATAGGTGAGCAGAGGCAAGTTTTTGACCCGCCCAAACCGGGTGCTCCGGTTTTTCCCATCAACCCAAAACATGCACATTAGGTTAAATCCTCCAGCCAGGTGATTCTGACCATTAGTCTGCCTCCACATCTGGAGATGGGACCCTGCTTCTGACGGATAGCCCCAGCAACATCGAAGGATGGGTCAAATGCAGAGGACAAATTTCTCTACGGGGACAATAAAGTTCACCTTATATCACCAGAACCCATCACCTCCAGATCTTGATGAATGGCTGGAGGTTTAGCCTACTTTGGAGAGAATAGACTGAGATGAGAGTGCTGCTCTGCTCAGCTGTTGTTTACAGTGCCATATTTTCCTTGTTAGAACTATGAGTGCTCTTTGTTGTCATACACCCCTCCTCTCTCTGATGCTTGTCCTGGCTCGTAGTCTCACTGTTTCTACTCACTCCACATAAGACTCAATGTGTCGCTGCACCAATTACCAGCAATTAACACCAGCGGAGAGAGCACCTGCGTTCGAGTGCGGGCATCTGGGCCGAATTATCCGCGGGACGTCCCTGTAGAGGAGACAGAGGGAGGGTAGGGGGGCTGGTTTTGGACCTATGGGAGCTCCTTGTCTCCAAAGGGGCCTGAAGTGTCTGTCTTTGTCCCCCAGACCAGCTGTGCTGCAATTTAGGCCCCACACTGAAACAGAAGAAATGAAGGTGGACTTGTCTAAGCAGGCATTTGAGACATGTGGCGTTACTGCCTATTCAAGGAGACAGATCATTTAGTTTTTGAGCTTGAAACCATATTATGACGTTGTTCTCATGTCAAATACAGAACGGGAGCAGTGTTTCACCGCATTCTCGCAGTTTTGAGTAATCAACATGTGAACCAGTCTGGTCTGAGGTCTATGGTGCAGCTGTCTTTCCCTGGCGGCACGCTTCGTCTTGACCAAGACAGAGTAGACCTTGATCGCCAAGATGGAGCCCATAGACTGAAATATATGGTCTTTTGGAAGTAAATGATAGAAAGAAAGAAGTCACTCATCTTTGATAAGAATTTAAGGACCAAAGTTAACGTAACTTTTCAAGGATCGACAACAGCGCTTGTAGTAGCTGCACGTGAATCTGTCTGTTTTTAAAAGCTTGACTAATATTTGTATATTGTCCTCATTCCCACATTCGGACTGCAGATGGCGCTGTAGTCCTACCTCCACTGTTTAAATCAGCCAACAACGTCACTTAATATGGACAAGCAAAAGGCACCAAGGGTGATAAAACATGCTTCATCTTTCTCACTCTTTGGTCAAACATTGTTAACCAAAGCCCCATCTGACAGAGCGAGTTTTTCGGCCTTCTCTCTCCGCTCCTCATGGCCGGTGTGGTGTTGTTGTTGTTGTAAATGACTGTTTTGCATTGAGTTTCCTTAAGCACCGGCTGCAGACAGACACAAGGCTGAGAAGGGCAGAGAAAAGACAGGCCATTCTTTGTTATTTCGGAGACGGGCAGAAGCAGAGGGCGGGAAATCAATCCACAGTCGGCCAGAATGTAAAACAGACATCAGAGAGAGAGAGACGGAGAGTCAGAGAGAGTGTGTATTTTATATCTCACATCTCACAGCTCCTCCAGCATCAGGGAGAAGACTGCACCCATCTCAAAGCCTGCAAAGTCTCTTTTTTCTTTTTTTTTTTTTTTTACATTGCTCTGTGTACAATGTTAACTGGTTTGAAGGGAGGTCCATTTCGATTCTCTCTAGATTAAGGTCAAGGGGACACACTGCAGGGAAAACTACATTTTTCAAATTGTATAAATAAATATCCCAATCTTTACAATAAGGAGCGTTCTCATTGCACTGATTCTACATTTCCCAATTGAATTATATGTGAAATTGGAACTTCAATGGCCATTTGAAGGAAATGCATTTGTCTCATATTGTGTTATCTCCACTTTAGTAGCACCTACAGACTCCAAACTTACCAATCTGGTGCTTAACAATATTTTGAAGGTTTAGAGGGATTTCCTGCTGAAACACGTTTGAACTCAGGTATGGACCTGTCAGGAAGCAACAAGCAGAAACTGCCACAAGGCTTTACTTTTACCACATCATGGACATCTAATTGTGTCAAACTAACAGGAGTTTGGACTGAAGTGGCCCATGCAGCAGTAGCTTACCTGACACACGTGAAGCTGCTCTTCCTTTCTTCAGGTCAGTAACATACTGACACATCCTGATAGATTTTCATCCTTTTCATAAATAATTCCAGTAAGAGCTGGTTTGGTGCTATCGTTGTGCATGCATTTGGGGCGTACCACTACGGTGGTAAATTAAAGCGACAGGCGCCATGATAAAACTTGGCACAATGAGGCCTTTACCCTATTAAACTGGAGATTCAACAAAACACAGCCATCTCTCAGTGAGTTTTATGGATAAGAATGCATTTTTGCGATTTGCACATTGCATCTGCGCATGTGTGGGTTAAGCAGGTAAAAAAATTCCACTATCACACAAACCACTCAGTGCAGGTAGCTAACCGTGGAGCGTAACGACGCACTCACACTGCATCCGAGGTCCGTCATTGCGGGTCCGTTTCGGACTTAAAAAGTCATTAAAATCAATGCTGCACACTCACACTAGTCCGTAATGGGCCGTCTCCGGCTATGTCAGGTCCTCCGTCCTAACGGAAAGAATCCGCAAGGAGTCTATTTTTGACGGATGCCACAGACACCGGAGCGGCCTCCAGTCAAGCTGGCGGGAATATTACGAGGGATACCGGAAGTCCAGTGTCGATGTTTAGAACATCTGGTGTATTTCAAAATAAAATCTGTCCGTTCACAATGTATTTTATTGCCTTACTTGGAAATGTAAACATTACATCATTGCCGGTGGTGACACGCGGGGTCAAAAGTGCAATGCGGGTAATCCACTTCACACATGTTGAACACTCACAGGAACC
>OMNZ01100066.1:0-10778 GCA_900303255.1 Lesueurigobius sanzi | reverse complement strand
TTTGATGAACAGTGCCAACAGAACAACATCATCTGCAAACAGCAGAGATGAAATCCTGTGGTTCCCAAACCAAATCCCCTCCGGCCCCTGACTGCGCCTAGAAATCCTGTCCATAAAAGTAATGAACAGGACCGGTGACAAAGGACAGCCCTGGCGGAGGCCAACGTGCACCGGGAACAGGTCCGACTTACTGCCGGCAATGGCCCTTAGAAGGGGGCCCCCGACCCCATACTCCCTTAGCACCCCCCACAGGACACCACAAGGGACACGGTCGAACGCTTTCTCCAGGTCCACAAAACATGTGAACTGGTTGGGCGAACTCCCATGAACCCTCGAGCACCTGATGGAGGGTATAGAGCTGGTCCAGTGTGCCGCGACCGGGACGAAAACCACACTGCTTCTCCTGAATCCGAGGTTCGACTATCGGGCGGATTCTCCTCTCCAGTACCCTGGAATAGACCTTCCCGGGGAGGCTGAGGAGTGTGATCCCCCTATAGTTGGAACATACCCTCCGGTCCCCTTTCTTAAATATGGGGACCACCACCCCGGTCTGCCAATCCAGGGGCACTGTCCCCGACCGCAACGCGATGTTGCAGAGACGTGTCAACCAAGACAGTCCTACAACATCCAGAGACTTAAGGTACTTCATCCACCCCTGGAGCCTTACCACCGAGGAGCTTTCTAACCACCTCAGTGACCTCTGCTTGGGTAAATAATAATTTACACATGAACATCAGATTTAGGTGTATTTTCAATGCTAAATAAAACAAATTGCAGTGTATTATGGATGCTATTTAGCTCCAAGGATCCACAGGTGCACCACTGGTAAATGATCCAAACGAAGGATTCCTGCTGATGAGGGTGCGAGGGCTTTGGGTTAATGGGGCAACAGTGGCGCAAGTAGTAGAGCGGGTCGTCATGTAATCAGAGGGTTAGCGGTTCGATTCCCGCAGGTGTACACTGTCGTTGTATCCTTGGGCAAGACACTTCACCCACCTTGCCTCCAGTGGCTGCATACACTGGTGTATGAATGAGAGAGTGAATGGGTGAGTGTTTCCTTGATGTAAAGCGCTTTGAGTGCCTAAAGCAGGTAGAAAAGCCATTTACCATTTACCATTTAATTGGAACACCATTTAGTGGCGCTCTGATGACCTGCATTCCTTTGAAGTGGTTCAGCCCCGAGGATCCTGGCAATGGAGAAACAGCCTTTGTTCGAGCAGAGCTGCTGAGTCATTATCTCGAAAATGATTACATCATCACAGGGATTATTAGATTATGATTTGTTTTTTAGCAGCTCTATACTGTCCCGACCAAACAAACAACAAGCAAACAATCAGAAACTGTTCATGCAGCTCTCTTTGAAACAACTTACGGAGACATTCCTCACCACTTTACATCTGATTTACTAAAATAAACTTGCCATGTACTTAGGGTAGAGTGGCTCACTGATATCAGCCCTTTATGCTCAAGTCGAGCTGAGTGCACTCCTTTGCTCCCGGCCTGTGTCCCTGAGTCTCCCACTCCCTTTCAAGTGTCTCTGTGGAACTAAACACGGTCTTAGCTCCTGCAGGTGATTCCAGTGAAATCTCAGCACGCCTGTTTTTAGGCCACCACATAAAAGGCTGAGCGGGAAGAGCCGGAGATTCAGTGGATTTCAGCCTTTTTACACTGGAACCCAATGTGTTGACGTGAAAGCCTATAAGATAAGCCGCGCCGTGCACAGGCAGGCGTCACTTGGCGGCGCCGCGGGCATGAGGGACCGTCCTGAACGGGTTGTCCAATGGGAGATTATCCATCCACTGCCTTTGCTGCTCTGTTTGTTGCTGTGCGTGGTGGAGCTGTGCAGATACATCACTATCTCCCATACACTTAAGTATCCAGGTGGAACGAAATGTAAGCAAATGGGTTCTTTAGAGCTTTTGTTGGGATCATAAAAGTGGCATTTTTTGTAGCTTTTTTGGTCTTTTCATCAAATTTGTTTAGCTATTTCTATATCATGGCTGTTGAACATTCATGTTGACGTCACTTAATTTATACATTTTCTAACTTACCATATTCTTAACATTATTGATTGTTATGTCTGTGTTTGTAGACAGATGAGCAGGCCATGCTAGAGGACACTCAGGTTGCTCTTATCGACCTGGAAAAAGTCACGTTCTACTTCCAACAATTCGAAGGGGAGCCGCTGGTGGCCAGTGAGTAACACTGTTGATAGGAATTTAATCAAATGAACATCACTCCATCATCTTCCATTCACATCATTTTAAAGAGGGAGCTTTTTGCTGGTATTTGTTAATAATCTCAAACAAGTCTATTATCTTACACTTTGTTGGTTAGAAAAGGCTATATCTCTCTCTCTATAACAGTTTGATAAGAGAACAGCATTGTAACATGGTTACAATTGATGACAAATGATTTTGTGTAATACCCCCCCATTTCTTTTCTTTCTTTCCGTATTCTAACAAGTCATAACGTCCTTTCTCCCGCAGACATGCCCATCTCGTACCAGGTGGAAGGCACTCGGCAGGCCTTGAGGGTGTGCTTCAACTTGGAGAGTTTCTACTTCTCTCAGCTGCCTCCAAGGCTGAAAAATGGCGGAGCTATTAAGATCTGCCCAGTCCTTTTCACACAAGGTACAGAAAACTCTCAATGAATTAGCACTGAAGAAGTCTATGCCCGGTTACTCATGGTTTCTTTGCTGCTCAGCGCTGGAGAGCATGGAAGGGTACTACTATCGCGACAACGTGTCCGTGGAGGAATACCAGGCGCAGATCAACGCCGCCTCTTTGGAAAAGGTCAAGCAATACTACAAGAGACTGAGGTGGGTAGACTCGCGCTGCTGCCGATGTGGATAAGACTTTTTGACTCCTGGGGTTATGAGTACTTCCCGAAACCGCTGTATTTTTAAGCCCTTCAGTCCTTGTGATGTTTGGCACTTCCTGTATCTCGCCAGCCTGCCACGTCTGTACACAGCGGGGCTCCGAGGTGATTGGCTGCGAGCGTCCCGGCGGGGAGCCTGTTTTCGATTGGTTGGGAACACACGCAGCGGGACAGGAGTGATTGGATGAGAGTCCCAGTGTGTCACCCGCGTTGATGTAGTGCTTTTGTGCGGAGTGAGACGACGTACCCCCCCCCCACCACACACACACACACACACACACACACACACACACTTTCCCCCTCCCTCCATGTCACTTTGCCGCATGTACAGGCCGCGCTGCGATTGGTCCGTATTGGTAAATTAATGAGGGGGGGGGGCAAACAAACGCAAGGAAACAGACACTTCTGGGAGCTGCGAAGTAAAGTGTGGTCTTTTTTAATTTAATCTCCTGTACGAGTGCCAGTGCATTGAGTGGATATCAACAACAACGGTTTGAGATTACACGTCTCCCTGAGTGACTGGTTTTGAATGAGTCAGATGAATTATGCGGCGATACTGCGGATATGCGCGTAATTAAGAATCAGCTTTAGCAGAACATCCTACACCAACTCCGAGAGGTGATTTATGCGGACATTAAGTTACGCTCCGTTACCATGCATCAAATTCCTCTTTTTGCCGCGTGAAACGTCAACATTTTTACAACACAGATTGATCACATCTCGGTTAATGGGAAGTATCATTCACGCGCCGCTTGAAGCCCGGCCAATGTTTATTTGCAAACAAAGCATGGACACATTACTAAACATCTGCTGCCTATTGTGTGGATAATTAGGCAGAAAGGCCATGAAAAAAAAATTGTATGTTGTTGTTATTTGAGCACAATCTGAGTGGGGCGGGGTTGCCATGTGCCACCTCGGTGCCTTCCCCGCAACAAAACACATCCATTTACTGAAATAGTTCTCACCCAGCATTTTTAATTTGCCCCTTGTTAGGCTTGTGAAAGACATTTCCGTCTCTCATTTCTGTAACTATTACGTTGTCCCGTGGCTCGGGTCCAGCTGCGCGAGTCATTTATTATCATTTATTGGACGTGTCCTTTGTGAAACAGTTCATTTCAAACCATTTTCCCTGCAACAATTGACAATTTTGTGAGTTTAGATTCCATGCTCCAATGGGATAATTTGAGGATTGTGAGTATTGTATAGGGCACATTTGGGAGTGAAATGGGAGATGGATGATTCTGCTTATTTGATATTAACCTGTTAAAGGGCGCGTTGCACCATGCAACGTGGAAACACCATGTCTTCTGGTAGCGCTCTGTAAACAGCATAGCATGCAGCCTCATAGTCTTTCTACCTGTCAAAAGGTCTGCCCTTTTCCCATCTTTTAAACTATACGTAAGTCAGTTTGAGCCACAACAACACAGTGCAATGGCCACAAGCTTTTATCAAGCCTTAAAACAAATAAACTAAATTACTTTATCTACGACTTGTTGACTTGTTATGGTCAGCACACAGCCTTATGTGTTAGGTCTCATCCGCCCTGTTCGATGGATAACTCTGAATGTGTGGACTGTAAGGACTGTATGGTACTGGGTCATATTTGCAGTTATCATCCTGGAGTGTCGGTCAGAACATCACTAGAGCCAGGATGAATATTCAGGTGGAACTTATGGGGCAGACTTAAGTTGACTAAACCCCACAGGAGACAATGATGAGGACACCAGACTGTATTTGAACTTCTTGTATTGAACATCAGCTGCCTGACCGGCAAGTGGCTACAAGATGACTTATCAGCATCATTAAAACAAAAAAAAGATTAAGTTAAAACAAATTAAATGCTCAAAAGAAGCACAGAGTTGAACAATTTTGGAAAAAGGTCTAATTGCTATTTTTCAGACTGGTATTGCGATTAGATTCGCAATTTATGTTAAATCCAGTGCACATTGTAAAAAAAACTACAATGTTTTTATACATATTGAGACAGTGAACAATATTGATTTTGTACATTATTATTATTCCAACCACTTAAATTGGTATTTCAATGAGATTGTGGTTAATCTCGGAGCCCTATTGTACCAGTGTGATTTGACATGAACATTTTCTCCTGTAGTAGACTCACTAGACTGTAGCAGGAGATGATCCTTCGCAGTGGGGATATGTTCACGTGTACTGTACATTTGGGCTCGCTGACAGCTATGGAAATGTGGAGTAATTGAATTGACGGCAGAGGCTGGAGCAGTAACACGGAGCAGATGGAAGCTGACAGCCGAGTGGGAGAGGCAGAACGATAAAGGGGGAGGCGCAGGGCGTCAGGGCAGAGTGAACAGGCAATGGGCTTCACAGGAGGAGGAGAACTACAGATGTACCTCTTTATCTTTATTTTGTGTCTGTACAAAGGGAATGTATGTGTTGCATTGTTGGTTAATGTATTGATACGATATGGGTAAAGCCATTGTCAAAATTTCAGTTTCAGGATTAGGTCAGGCCGGCCCTCTATCATGGAAATTTTGGTGCCCCCAAGATAATTCTGAGAAACATTCTTACACATACACTGGAAAAAATAATTGTTTCAGATAAGAAAATGGCCTAAAAATGCCTGATTTCTTTTGCTAAAGTGTAAATTGATGCAAGACAGTCAAAACCCACGCAAAATCAAACAGAAATTCTCTAAATTCAAGCACTTTAAAGTCATTTATCTGATACAAAATACTGAAAATGCCTCAGTTCATGTTTGGTCATATACAGTACAGTATGATGCACACCAGTGACATTTGTAGAAAGTACTGCTTTACTTTGTGCCAGGATTGGGAGGTTTGGCCCCTGGTCCTTTGATGAGTAAGAAAATCAGCCTCCCATCAGGCCAATTTGAGTAAATTTGACTAAAGCTGGACACACAGGATTTTTAACCAGATTTTTTGTCTGAGGAGGCGTGGCTCAATAAAAACTTTCTCTCATGGCATGATCTGTGGTGGGACTCCTCATGTGTGTGTATGTGTGTCCTCATGTCTGTCCTTAAGTGTGTGTGGTCTGTGCACAGATCTTTAGTCTCAAAAGATTAAAAATCCTGTAGTGTGTGGGCACCTTTAGATGATCAATACTTGAAAAAAATCCACTATAACTTTAATGCCAGCTGTGATGGCCACTTCCAGACAAGTATGTACCTTTTCAGTATTTTTCTCATTCGTGACAGACAGACAAGGCTGGGATGACACTCCTCCTCTCCCCTCTGCAGTGTTCTGACCTCAGGCAGCTTGTTATCCTTGGACATCAGCCACGGAGGTGCTGGTTAAAAAAATGCCTTGTATCTAGGGCTAAAGGGCCGAGGCTGACTGACACGAGAAAACTCAAAGCGCAATAATAACCTGAGCAAACCTCTTATTTTATGGTGCACTGAGGTATTGTCTGTGCTTTATATAACTCTAAGCAGGTACAAGGATTCTCAGCATTTTAATCATTTAGACTGTGGCCATTGCAGCGGACATACGCACTTAAAGACAAAACATGAGCTTTGACCAGTACTTGTGTAGGGAACAATATACATTACAGTCTTCCTCTCTGTTCCTCGCTTATACAAAACTGAACACAAAAACCCAGACTAAAAAGATCAGGGGCAGCCTGCAAACTTTAAACGCCAAACAAAAAGATTGATTAGCAAAAGTGTGTCTCATATTCAGTAATAAACAAGGAATATGTATTGGGTGCTTTTATGAATTCAAAATGCACATATTAATGTTTATTGATTAACGGTGTAGCAGCGGTGCTTACCTCGTGTGGCTACCTGCTGTAATTGAAACTTATTGCCCAAATTTATCAGAGGGATAAAGGGTTGGCACTTGAAATATGAGGCTTATGTGTTCCCAGAAAGAGCAACAGAAAACGCACAAACCATTAAACACTTTCTAGAGACAGAAAAGTCTTTGGTTTAAAGTTTTTCTTGGAGTCTGCAGTACATTGTTAATGGCTCTGTTGCAGTTCATCCTGATTAAGCCTCAACGTTTGATATGTGTTGTTAGGACGAACAGCTGTAGTCCTCGCCTCATGCAGCTTTTATGTCTCAGCCTCAGAAGCTGGAGAAAATACTTTTATTCAGTTGTTGGCGTGACCTTGCTTTATGTAAATATATGGTACACATACACAGGTAGACGCAAGGTAGTGTTATTTTGTACTTTGTATTAGCTTGTATGAGATTGTATTTAAAAAAAATATATGTTTGTACTTTGTATTTTCTGATGATAGCTTGAGGCAAGAACATACTGTAAGAGGCGATTAATGTACCTATGTTCCCTGTTCTGTTTTTTAGTAATGAGCTGTCCAACTTTTTTGTGTCTGTGTAGGTTCTCAGTCGTACAGGAGTTGTCCATCATAGGCCAAGATTCTTGGTAGTTGAAGTGTTGGATGTTTTGATCTTAGTCTAAAGATCTTCCTCAGCGAATAGAGACTTGAACACGCTCGTGGGTCTCTTAAGAGCTAACCAGAAGGAGGAGTTAACCTCTAAGTCCCTCCTCTCTTGGTACTAAAGGTTGGAAAACATCTTAGCCTATTCATACTTAATAGGGCTCGTTACCTCTATTGTCTCACCCTGGGCTACGTTCTAAGGTTGTTGGCACTTCCCTATGGCCCTGCTCCGCCCAGTAGTCCAGGCTCATTAGCATGACATTGAGATGGTTTCGGTCTAAGGTTGTTGTAAACTGGTTTCTGTCTGTGTTGTTACAGACTGGATCTAACTTAAACCACCATTGCGATTCATGGATGGATTCTCTTTGTTAAAAAAGAGACTTAGAGGTTAACTCCTCCTTCTAGTTCGAGACCCACAAGCGTGTTTAAGTCTTTATTCGCTGAGGAAGATCTTTGGACTAAGATCGAAACTTCCGACACTTCAACTACAGAGTACAGATGAAGACTGAAGAATCTTTGCCTACAACCTTTTTTGTGTTTTTACTTTTAGAAACTGCTACTATTAAGCTATACTAATCCAGAACACTGTTAGTCCATTCATCCCATCATAGTTTAATTTTATATTTTTGAAAAAGGTGGACAATTTAATACTTTCCTCCAGGAAGTTCTTGTTTTATGATGAAACTTGCAGTGTCGGTGCTGGGGAGTCCCAGTTCAGCGGAGCAGCGCAGTTGTCCGTTCTGCTCCAGCTGCCGCTCTCTGAACCCTGTTCATGAAGCACAGCCGGCCTAAGCCCCTCTATAACAGCTACAATTCATCATTCCCCTTCCATACTTAACGGTGACAGCTCTGCATGATAATGTGAAAAATTACACGTCAGCATCAAACACATCAAATCAAAACATTGGCAGCAAAAGTATGCAATTTAAGTGTCCAACGAACCCCATGACAGTTTAGAAGTTCTTCTCTTCTTTGACACTAAGACCTCATGATCTCCTAAACAGATTTACACTTGGAAGGATCAAACATTGATTTGCTGCTCTTATTAACAATAAGACATAAAATAAGATAAGATAGTTCTTTATTGGTCTCATGATGGAGAAATTCACTTGTTACAACAACTCTTAAGACAGGATCACACAGCGGGGGGTGCTCACTAACCCTGGTGCTACAGAGTCTTTCTAGTCTCCAGTGTCTAAGTAGGGAGCAAACTAAACAGTAGTGAATCAGGAAATTATGATGCACATTCGCTCTGAATGTGCATAATTTCCTGTTTGACAGTCGAGCTAAGGCAACTGACTGAAAGAGTTACTTCTCTGTAGGAGGGTAGTTGTTACAGAGGGGTGTCAGAAGAATACACATAGTCGTGTAATACGTTGTAGATGGGGCTGCATAGAACTGTGCATTGTGTACGTGCTGCACTTTTTGAGTTACACGTTGCTGGTCCTTGATGCTTATCCATAAATCCACACGACCTCTAGAGATGATCACCTATAGCGTGTACTTCCATCTCTTGCTTAAACATCACCGCTCTGCAAGCTTTTATTAACCCTGAGGCACTTGATCTAGGACCACAGGGGCTTATGGGGGATTTCATAACAGTGAGTGTCATTCATTACTCAGAGTAAAGGGGTCACACTTGCAGCATGTCGTAAATCCCACACTTGAATCTCCTGATTGATCTGTGGAAATCCATGGATCCAATCTTGACGAGCCGCGTTGATACTTCTGCTGTAGCACAGGTCTGTGTGATCATTCCTTCACAGCTTCTTTCAAAACAACTGCCCCTGATCAGCCCTGATGCAGCTGAGAAGTAATGTTACCGAACGCTGGTACAAAGGAGAATTGTCATAAAAGCTGAAAATACAACTGGAAGAACACAGAGTGGGTTATCTCTGGCCTGCAGCCAAATCTTCCATTAAGCCTCAAACATTCTGTATGCTTGTGGTTAGCCCATGCAGACAGATACATGCTCCACTCCTCATGAAGGTACGACTGCTTTGTTAAGTTCAGATTCCTTGTCTCTTTTGAACGAAGTGGAGGAGTTGTTGTTTTCTATGGTGTGAGGTAATTACATGCCTTTAGTGAGACTGCAGGGGCTTGAACCTTCAAAAACAGACACCTGGAGTTGAGGCTAAGACCAAAGGGGATAAACCTGAGAGCCACTGTGGAGGAGAGCTTCGGTAATAGACACTGGTGTCTCAGCTGCTCTATGTCTCACTGTGCAGCATGGGTGGGCCTCATTTTTCATTTTTCACCCACACAAATATTACCAGACGAGCACTATATTTCAAAACGACCACCTCTCTTTCGGGTGCTGTAATGTGCAGCCATTTACACAACAATCCTAAGGCGAGACACTGCAGGTGAATGGGGACACATTTTAAATTACGTGAAATCAATTTGAAACTTTTGCTGTATATGACAAAATTCTGAGAAAAATATATTGCAAGTTTCTTGTTATTTTGTATTTTCATATAAAGATAAGGCATTTGAGGCTCAAAAAATCTCAAAATTGTGTAATGTTTGGGTGAACTACAATTGTGGCCAAAAGTTTACATACCCTTTTAATATTTTGGCCATTTTTTGTAGAATATGAATGATAATAGATAAATCTTTTTTCCACTCATGGTTAGTGGTTGTGCGAAGCCATTTATTGTCAAAGAACTGAGTTTACTCTTTTGAAATCATAATGAAACAGAAACTACTCAAAAGTCACTGATCGAACGTTTACATGACATTGTTCAGGAGCAAAGAAAAACTCACTTCAGCTGAAATACAGGACTCTCTGACAAAAATGGATAAAAAATGTATGTTTGTTTCAAGATGCACAATATGTAAACTTTTGATTGGGGACACTTGGCTAGTTTCTAGTAGAAAAGCGTAAACAAACAGGTTTTTTGACAATAAATGTCTTCACGCAACCCACTAACTATGAGTGAAATAAAGGTTTTTGGTTTTATCATTCATATTTTATGAAATGCATAGGTTTGCATACCCTGACATTCTGCCAGAAATGGTGATCAAATCTAAATAATGGTTAGAGCCAGGTTTAAATGTGGTTTTATTTTGTTGATATATTAGTTACTAAGATTTGTTCAGAGGGGATTTTGGATATCTAGTTTAGTTTTTGAATAAACTAGTTAATTATTAGTGAGTAAATCCATATAAAAAAAATAATAATTTCACCTTGTGTCTTTTTTTTGAGGTTTCAAAACTCTATAATTCAGGCTCTGAATTAAATATTTTAAAAAATCCCCTCAGAACAGTACAGACTGGAATGTTTGCAGTCTATAGGTGCTACTCACCCTGAGATGTTGTCGCCACAATGTGAGAAAAATTTTGAGAAAATAGCTACAATTTTCCACATAGTTCTATGGAGAAGCATCGGATCACTGCAATAATTAAAGTCCTTATTGTAAAGATCAGGTCATTTATTTGTTTTCAGGTGAAAGTTTATATGCTAAGAGCAAACTGGCCCAAAACCTGAAAATTGAAAA
>OMNZ01100046.1:0-11020 GCA_900303255.1 Lesueurigobius sanzi | reverse complement strand
AGCCTTCCGGTACCTGTCAGCTGCTTCAGGAGTCCCACAAGCCAACAGGGCCAGGTAGGACTCCTTCTTCAGCCTGACGGCATCCCTTACTTCCGGGCTCCATCACCGGGTTCGGGGATTGCCGCCGCGGCAGGCACCAGAGACCTTGCGACCACAGCTGCGAGCGGCCGCATCGACAATAGAAGAGGAGAACATGGTCCACTCGGACTTCATGTCTCCAACCTCCCTCGGGATCTAGGAGAAGCTCTCCCAGAGGTGGGAGTTGAAGACCCTGCTGACAGAGGGTTCCGCCAGACGTTCCCAACAGATCCTCACGATACGCTTGGGTCTGCCAGGTCTGACCGGCTTCCTCCCCTGCCAGCGGATCCAGCTCACCACCAGGTGGTGATCGGTTGACAGCTCCGCCCCTCTCTTCACCCGAGTGTCCGAGACACGCGGCCGGAGATCAGATGACACAACTACAAAGTCGATCATCGACCTCCGGCCTAGGGTGTCCTGGTGCCACGTGCACATATGGACACCCTTGTGCTCGAACATGGTGTTCGTTATGGACAGACTGTGGCTAGCACAGAAGTCCAATAACTGCACCGCTCGGGTTCAGATCGGGGAGGCCATTCTTCCCGATCACGCCCCTCCAAGCTAGTGTTTTATATAATAGCTTTGTACCAATGAACCAAGGAACTTGTGATCTATAGACAGGAGCAACGGAAAGGTTAACGCCCCCTTTTCGGTGACACCAGAGGCTCCATCCATTGAGATAAATGGGGAAACATCGGCTGAGGCACATTTACGTCTGAAAAGTAACAATTTATGCGTTTTGTATATTTGTCTGATATATAAGAGGTAAGCAAATCAAGAGATTTTTTTTGCTGTAGAAGATTCACAGAGCGGACAGTTGATGTTTTAGAGTGGGCTAAAGTTAGCAGGAAGTTAGTATGTTCGGACTTCAGTATAAAGTGTTTAGCCGTTCGTAGTGATTTAATTTGATCAAATTGGATCAAATCCAAGATCAAATTCAATTCTTATATTTCAACATTGCTTCGTTTTTGACCTATGAAGAGAGAAAGGACAAAGGTCTGTGTTGAAATGTAAGGATATGTGCTAACCTCTGACTCTGTGGTGTTGCTTCAGTGTTTTGTAATGAAACATTCGTCCATGTGCAACAAGAACCTGGCCTTTAGAAAGAGATAAGATCAGAGTGAAAGAAAACAGTAACAGGCTTGTCTCTGGGTCACATGCTTTATTTGTTAAAGCTTTGGAGTCAACAAGTTCTACTTTACTCTATATCTTTAATTCAGTTTAAGATATGAACTTATGTCAAGCAAGAAATGTAAGGGATAGACTTGGTGCTTAGACCTGGACAGGCAACGAAGTCAATGAGAGAGAGAATATGCAAAAATCCAAGGTCTGTTGCAGAGCGGAAACCACAACTGTAAAGTGTTTGCACAAAACATTATGCCATTGTTGCCTCTTTTTTTCTCTAATTGAAGCACAAAGTTTTATTTTCATAACACTCCTTTCATAATTCCTGCTGTAAACATTAGCAATTTTAATCAAAATATGTACCTTTGAGCAAGTTAGTTCTCAGACTGCATGAGTTTTTCGTTTGGCTTCTTACAAAACAATGTAAGAAGCCAAGAAGAAGAACAAGTAAAAAGGAGCCAGTCTTGAACAGATCCCAGGCGAGAGACACAGGTGAATAGGGAAAAACAAATACATTGAGGCTTTTGCTGCTGCTGCATATTACTGACATAAATATGAGAAGAAAATGTATAGTAGTTTAGTTTATAGTAAGTTTTCCGTCATTTTATGTTTTCTTACAAAACGTTTACGAAAAATTCAAGTTTTGCCTGTTGGTTCAAAACTCAATAAATCAGGCAAAAAAAAATCCCTCTTTAAAACCTTCTAAATATTACAAGACTGGGAGGTTTGGAGTCAGGCTGTTGCAAGAGTGTAAGAAAAATGCATTTTGAGAAAATGGTCATTGAAGTTACAATTTTGGAGAAACGTTGAATCAGTGCAATACTTAAACACCTTATTGTGAATATTTGGCAATGTATTTGTAGGTGAAAGTTTATGTGTTAAGAGATTTAAACTGGTCCACAATCTGAAAAAAACGACATTTGCTGGAGATGGAAAGGCTGAGAAGCTGGTTTTATCCTCTGTGTCATGGCATTTTTCCCAAATCCATCAGTCCAGTCCAGTAAACGTGTTCGGGAAACTACTCCTTTACAAATCAAGCGTTAATCACTGCTGCTTCCTTACTGTAAGTGAGGCGATTGGTTGAGAGGCAAAGGTGGCAGGCAGCGATTGGCTGACAGTGACAGAAAGGTGCAGGAACAAGGAAACAATGCAGTCTTTTTGCTGAGTTGACAGGCATTACTTTATTTGCACAAGAAACCAACACTTCTCAAAAGTACAGTTTTATTGGACTAGACCAAGGACAAAGAACACATTCTTTATCTCGACCTCTGTGATAAGAAATTGAGTTAACAAAAAAACTGGTGCAGGAGGACCAAACTGAATCCTACAGTGGCGTTTATGGAACTTTTATAGAAGACTTTTGTTTATTAATGAGGGGATACACTTTATACATCTCTGACATATAGGACTCTACAAAACAGAGCCATAACTTCTTCTTTCTTCTTTAGTATGTTTCTCAGTGTAACAATTCAATAGTGTTACCGGGCGGATGAGCATGAATAAATCCCTGTGAGAAGAATGTGAGTCTTGTGTTGATCTTGTGTAGGGTCAGAGCAGAGGAGGTGGCCATTTTGAACCTGTTTCCCTGGAAACAGAGGTCAGAAGGAAAGGCCTTGGTGTTAGCACATGCTCAATGAAATCCCAGCCTGAACTGTCTGTGGAGGTTTTCAAAAAAGCCAAAGAAATGCGCAATTTCTAGCCAAAAACCATTAGGTCTTTGTTTGTTTGTTTGATTTGAAATTTGCAAAATGTTCACAAACACCAGCTGTGTGCTTCTCCTCTCCTCTGCACGCCCCGTGCCCTGTGTCTCCCTACCCCCGCAGCTGCACCTACCTACCCCCACAGCTGTACTGTGCCGGCTCGGTTAGTACTACAGAGTGCGGGGATCTCACCACTCAAGAGAAAGTATCAGACATTTCAGAAAATCCCACGACTGCCATTTTGAGTGGTAGGTTTGTGTGAGCAGCTAATCGTGGCGAGTAGCCCCCTGTACACTCCACCACAGAGACGCAAGTTTGTGGTGCGATCAGAAGTCAAAATCATCTCAACTCACAGTGTCTGGCCAGCTAGTTTGTTTAGAATTGTCACACCCACATAACTAAGCGCCAATGGCTTCCAGAAGGCTGTATGCCCTGTGTTGCAGAGTGTGGGGTGTTTAACCAAGAGGACGTACCTACAGGTGTTGCTGTTGCTGGTATTGGGTCTGGATGATCAATTGTTAGCCGAAATGCACATATTTGTGTCTTTGGTCACATTTTTCACAGTAAATCCCTCTCACTTACAAGCTTGCACCCAACGTTGGCATTTCTCTCTGAATTTCTTCCAAGCTCAGGAAATGGAATGAAAAAGCACCTTCATGGTCACGGTGTCCATATCACGAGTCACTCGGAGTGCAGTTCACATGCTTCACAGCTCCACAGGTCCCAAAGATTGTCCGACTTGCAGCTGGACGCAGCGCATGCGTATTGCACTGTTCTAAAAATAGCATTTTGACGTCATTTGCGATCAGTCCTAGTGAAACCAGCGTCTCTCTCAAAATAAACAAGCGTCCAAATCTGGCGTTTCGAGCGTGCAGCCCGAAAAGCCGTAGGTGTGAACACGGCTTAAAACAAAATGTCGATTTTAAGGTGAGACACTTCAGGTGACTAGAGAAAAAAATCAATTGAATGACATCAATATGGCGGCATGGTGGCAGAGTGGATAGTGCTCTTGCCTCACAGCAAGTAGGTCCCGGGCCGTGTGGCCTTTCTGTGTGGAGTTTGCATGTTCTCCCCGTGTCTGCGTAGGTTTCCTCTACCACTAAAAACATGCATGGTCAGGTTGGTCCACAGTGGTGGCGCACGGAGTTGCAGCGGCTCAGGACCTACCCTCCATCTGATCTATGTAATTTCGTTGTACATTGTACAATGACAAAATAAAAGCGCTTTACCTTTTAAAATATGAAAGTTTTGCAGTATATTACTGACATAACTATGAAAAAAAAAAAAAAAAACATATAGGTAATTTTAAGTTTTCATATAAAAATAAATTGCCTATAGGCTATTGGTTACATCTAAATAATGGATACAGCCAGGTTTAAATGTATGGTTTTCTGGTATTCTTTTCTTGGTATATTAGTTACAAAGACTTGTTCTGAGGGGAGATTGGATATCTTGTGAATAAATCTTGAATCTTGAATAAAGTTATGAATACATCTGTAAACATTCAAATTTCACCCTGTTTTTGGGGATTTCAATTAATATTGAAAAATCCCTCTGCAAAAATTAATATTGTTAAGCCCAAGACTGGAAAGTTTGGAGTCTGTAGAAGCTACTAAAGTGGAGATGCTGTCGCTACAATGTGAGGAAAAAAATAATTTTTCAGAAAATGGTAATTGAAGTTACCATGTACTGTAGTTCTGTGGAAAACCATTGATTCAGTGCAATAATACACTCCCTTTTGTAAAGATTAGGTCAAGGATCTGTTTGTTGGTGAAAATGTATAGAGCAAACTGGACCAAAAGTCTCTCCTTAAAAACATGTTGGATGCTTATCAGCTGTGTGGAAAATACCAGCCATAGCACAATTTTCATTTTCCACCACAGTTTTATTTTAAATGAAAGAACATTAAAATGACTTGAAAACTGTAAGTGTTTGTTTTATAGCTTTAATTTTCAGATCAAAGAATTAAAGTATCAAACATAAAAGTAAAGATGTGTCTTGTGATTATGAGTTAAAGATTAGCATCCATCTTTCTTTCTTTTAGACTTGTATCTTCTTAAGCCAAGTTTTTTGTTTTTGTTTTGTTTCACGATGGTTTTAGTTTGTTTTAGGTCTATGAAAATAAATAATGTGAATTTAACTCCCAGAACCAGTGGGATTTGAGCTCTGTACAAGTATTTAACCAAGCTGTAAAAACAATAAATACATGACAAATATACTGTATGTCCCATATTCAATCACACAATGACACTTAATGTGGACAAGGACACAACACAGTCATGGTGGTGTTGGTTTAGTGGTTGTTTTCTCGTGGTGTCACAAACATTTCACAAGCTTCACCCGGACTTGTGGTCTACAACACTACGCATTACTGGAACAAAGGGTACATTTATAGAAACCATATCACACTGAGGTTAATGATGACTTCATGACTAATGAATAGCCCAGGACTTCCAAAACTTTTCAGACCACAACCCCCATGTGAACATCCGGGATACCTCACTGTAAAACGAATTAGTAATTTTAGATAATATCAAACAACAAAAGCAGTTAAAATTTGTAATGTAACAGGATTACAATTGCAAAATTGGTGATTAGATTATAATTACTTTATTAAGTAACAATTCCATTAGTTCTTTGTAATATTTTAAGCTGAAAACACAGCTGCTGTACATTTATTTTATGAAATATACAGTTTTTGACTTAATTGTGTGTTAAGCAGTTAACATTGTTCAGCCAAAGCCAGATTTACACTTTAATACAGTTCAATTCAAAGCACCAAGGTCCTTTTTAAAACAAAGTAACTAGTAATTAGTAATCAGATTACTTTTAAAATAAAGTAATCAAAGAAGTAACAAGATTACTTTTAGAACAAGGAATCAGAAATTAGTAGTTTAAGTTTAAGTTTATTGATGGAATGCCCCTTGAGATGTGCCATCTCGTTTTCGAGGGGGTTGGATTACTTTTATGGAGTAATCCCGAGAATGGTGATGGGACTTGTGGCTCTATGATGCAAGCCGAACCTTTGGGATCCATTCATGAAAGTGTTGTTC
This sequence comes from Lesueurigobius sanzi, assembly GCA_900303255.1. Taxonomy (NCBI): domain Eukaryota; kingdom Metazoa; phylum Chordata; class Actinopteri; order Gobiiformes; family Gobiidae; genus Lesueurigobius; species Lesueurigobius sanzi. Next base: position 5,064 of record OMNZ01100046.1, on the reverse strand, counting down.
AAAAGACTGGCTCATTTCTTCATTTTTCATGAAAAAATATCACATCTAAATAATATACTATCACTATGAAGCTGACCTTTTCACTAAACTGACACCACAAGTCAGTTTAGTGAAAAAAATGTGTAAAAAAACAATGACAACAAAAAAACAGGCTACTGCTAATCGCGACAGAAAGACTTCCTTCCTCTTGCATACTTTTTTTTAATGTCTTATGTTTCTTGTGTTAGATCAGGGTTCATTTTGGTCAAACTGAATGAAAAACAGTAAAAAAAAATATCTTTTTACAAATGAGATCCGGAGATGGGTACGTTGCGAACCGTTCACATTAAAGAGCCATTCAAAAGAGCCGATTCGATCATGAATGTCTCATCACGAGTATTTAATTATGAATGAAATTAAATACACTATCAATATTTGTCTATTTTATATCTTCAAATCATCTTGTGATGCCCAGCTCAGTGCTCGCGACCTCCTGGAGGGCCCCGACCCCCACTTTGGCAACCATTGGAATAGCCCACTCTTAGGTCTCTCAGCTCAAGTTACAATTTGACTGTTTTATCCGGATGTTTTTAGATGAAACTGTTGTTAAATTATTTATTATTATTATATTATTTCCATATGAATGATTCCCTTTGGTGCATTGCATGGTTTTGTCATGGAGCATGGAAAGCTTCACAAACAGCTGATGTGTCACAGACAGGTGACACTCCAGTCACGTTTTAAGTGGTTTACCGTAACCATGGCGACCACAACACCGGCCTCGGGGGCTTATGGGATTTGGGGACACTGCTTGAGTTGGCGTTACGTGTCTGTGCTTTTAACCGCTTCATATATGTTGTGTTTTGAGAGATCTGGGTCAAAATCTTATGTTATGTGTTGGTTGGTTTAGGGAGACATTTGTGGGGAAAATGGTTGACCCAGAAAAAAGTGTGTAAGATGACAACAGGAGGTGTTTTTTATGATTTCGTCAAAGGTGTTTTTGTTATGAAAGGAGTCGTCACAAATAGGTTTAAATTGAGATGCGAAAGTAGGTTGTGTAGAAGGAGAAGATTGTACCAATTAATTTGGAAAAATACAATAATAACTAGTGTATTTCCAGTTGTACGTCAACTCGAGCCACTCAAAACCTATAAACTGAAAAATTAGGAAGTTATAAAGTAATAATCATGAGCAAGAATTCACCTTACAATCTTTTCATGCATTTGCATCCTTGTAATGTTAACTACATGGTCATTTAGAAAAACAAAAGTGTTAATATAATCAAAGTTGCCTTGTAACATTTGGTTGTAATCTATTTTGAGTTGATAAATGTGTCTCCTTTATTCTCCCATGTTTTAAAAGCATCCATCAAGGTTGTTTTCTGTGAGATAACGTTCATCTTATCTTGTAACCACAGACAGGATTCTGTGGAAATGTCCAGCGTGATGAGATGTATGGCTTTTTTGTTTTTGCTGAATAATGTCAGCTCATTACAAACAGCCACCCAAAAGACAGGATGATTCTCGATTTATTTATAGTTATAAGATGCCAGTGGGACTTTTTATCACTTTTAGAAATAAATGCATGCCACAAGTATTTATGTTAGAAATTATGTAAAAGTTGGGGTTATTACCTGGTCAATTTACTGTTACGTCCGAAGGTGGGTACATTTACACAAGTACATGTACTTGGAGTAACTTTTTGAAGTAATTGAACTTCTGGGAGTAGTACTACTAATGGTATTGAAAAGAAAAAATCCTTGCAAGTTTTAATATCTGGCGGGTCCTGAGACGGCACTAAGTTACTTGTTTCAGCTCAAATAAATGATTAAAAATAAACAGATATAGTCTTTTATGGAGTAAATGCCCATTACTGTGATATATGTGATATGATATTACCTAAAATCGACATCACGATATAAGAGGGAAATATCGCGATAACGATATATTTGACGATATAATTGACAACGGATAAAACATTCAAAAATCCCAGCTTTACATCTATTGGGATTTATTTCCCTTTTTTTTTTTGTCTTTTAGTGCCATGCTAATTTCCTTGCTACTTTGATCCACTCAAGCAACATAGATCCTTCAATTCATTTCAGGTTTTAAGCAGCTGCCCCTAAAGCCTCCACAGTCAGTGTTTATGCTGCTCTGAGTGGAGCGTAGCATTAGCTGTGACCTCTGTCTGCCGCTGGTCCTGACTTCAGTCAAAATCAGCTGAGAGCACATGCTAATTATATCGATATAAAAAATTACAACGATATCCAAACTAATACCCGATATTGATTTATGATATATGGCCCAGCCCTAGTAGGTAGGCATCAAAAAAGTATCATTCAGGTCGTTTAACGACACCCAGCCCTAAAGAAGTATCTGAACTCTTACTTGAATTAAAAACTAGTTACGCTTCATATTGACATTTATAGATGGAGTTAGTGTTTCGTGTTATTCTAGAAAATGCTTTCTATGGCATTTTGTTTGGAATTATTAGGATTTTCAGTTTTGCTTTGTTTCTCATTATTTACGTCACCAACTGATGGATCACTTTCGCGAAAACAACTACTCACTATACAAAGTATTTTAAGCTTTGAAAATGCAATAATGTATCTCCAAACACTTTTCCGTTTTCTGTTCGGGGCGAGTGCAGGATTCACAAGTGCAGAACGGCTTTTGGTAATTCAGCCTCGTTGGTAACACATTACCAACTGAGCTTTTCACTACAAACTTTTACATGTTTTCACACCTGGTGAAAAAGTGGCTGCTTTCGGGTCAGACTTGTACCCATAATGCAAACGGAGGTTAATGAGCCTTGGTGGCACTGCAGTCTGTAATTGTCTGGAGGAGGGTCAATGATTTGTTGTTTTTATCAATTTGGGATGTTGGGTAATGTTGATTTTTGTTTTAAAAGTTTCCTTGTTATGGGAATTTCCCAAACAAATGTGTAAATCAGCCTATCCAGGGACTACAGGTGGAAATTAGCACTTAACCTGGCATATGCCTGTTCAAGGTTAATGTACGTATACTATATTGTGCACTGTCCTGGGTTCAAATAAATAAAAGTACTTGAGTAAAATTATTTAAAAGTAATATTAGTTACTTTAGTAAAAAATGTGGCTACTCTGCCCTCCTCCTGTTTCGTCAAAGAATAAAGTTAATTTCCACAAAGGAAATGAGTCATTCACTTCACCCTGTAGCTCTCGCTCCCCTATTGCAACCCAATAATAAAAACACAGTGAAACAAATCACTCTTTCACTCATTTTATTGAGCATATAGAACATCTGGACATAAAATATTTAAATATGTGTGACAGCTACAGAGATACTCTCACAGTGAGGGAGGAATGAGCAGAGAGTGTGCGGCTCGGGGCTGTAGCGGCTCAGTGGGCGCAGGCGGAGATGGGGTGGCTCAGGCCTGAGAAATAAGACTTCTCCCTCTCGCTCATCACCTCAAAGTGCAGAGGCTGCTGACAGAAGGTGCACTCCGCCGAAGAGTGGGGCTTCAAACCCAGACCCACCGCCTTCCAGGTGTCAACCAGGTGATCTGAAGACGGGAAACGCAAGAGACGAGTGAGACTTTGACCGGCAAAAATGAGAAGATGGAAGTAAAAATATCAAAACTTCCAGCAACAGTTTTTAAAAATTCACCGCCAAAGGAACATGTCTGTGCTTTGTTCATGGGAGAAGCTTCATGAAGCAGAGAAGATCACTGCGTAACATTTTGATATTGTTGCCAGCAATACAAAACATGCTCCTAACAACCATAGACACAGATAATGCTATTTTTGCAGTGGCTTATCAAAGAATGGATTTGAATGAGGACCTTCAGTTGTGGCCAAAAGTTTACAAACTGCGTGAAGCCTTTTATTGTTTGTTTACGCTTTTCAACTAGAAACTATCCAAATGTCCCTGATCAAAAGTTTACATATTGTGCATCTTGAAACAAACATAATTTTTTCAGAGTCCTGTATTTCAGCTGAAGTGAGTTTTTCTTTGCTCCTGAACAGTTTCCCTGGCAGTTGTTGAAGGTCATGTAACCGTTAGATCAAGGACATTTGAGTAGTTTCTGTTTCATTAGGATTTCAAAGAGTAAACTCAGTTCTTTGATGATAAATGGCTTCGCACAACCACTAACCATGAGCGGAAACAAAGATTTTTGTGTTATCATTCGTATTCATATGAAAAAAAAAATAATCAAAAGATTAAAAGGGTATGTCAACTTTTGGCCACAACTGTAACCTATTAAAATATCATCATAGCTGCCTTTAGTACACATATTTTATTCTATTTATTGGGTAAAATGTTAAACGCTGTACCGTTAAATGCGTTTTAATACAATGTACTTAAAGTCGACTATATTTACAAGGAATTTTCGTCGACTAAAAATTCGTCAAGAGACTCAAACTATATCAAAAGCTATGTTCTTACCGACAAAGTATTTCATCATCTCGGGCGTGTGGTGGGGCGTGGGAGCGATGCGCAGGAGCTCGTCTCCGCGGGCCACGGTGGGGTAGTTTATGGCCTGGACGTAGATGTTGTGCTGGCTCATCATGAGGTCGCAAACTTCTGTGTTTTTCTCAGCGTTTGAGACCTGAAAAAAAGTAAATGACACGCAATCAGACAGTGTTATGACTTGGAAGCACATATAATCTACATTTCATCTGGAGTTTTAGCACAGGTATTTCAAGCCAAGAATGATTTGTGTTCCCTTCTCAAAGTGAATTAAATTACAGCACAGTTTTAAGGAGATATGAAAACTAATTCCACACTCAGGGGAATGCCAGATCTTTCTCAAGAAAAATCCTTGTTCAGGGTTTACACAGGTAGCGGCAAGTCAAATTTAATGCTTTGTAATGCCCAAATTCTAAATTTTTAATGCTACAAACGCCACAAATCAGTACACATTTAATATTCATTTCAATATTCAATAGAAAATTTGATACAGACAACTTTTGAACAGAAATACAATATGATTTCTCCCAAAACTCCAGTCTAGACCCTATTTTTTGTATATTTGACAAGCTTATGCTGCAAAATTAGTTGAGCAATGTCATGATTTTCCAAGAACATTTGATTTAATGCCAGT
>OMNZ01100019.1:0-10223 GCA_900303255.1 Lesueurigobius sanzi | reverse complement strand
CCACTGTCTTCTCAGGCCGGGCTCACATGCGCAACTGCGCTGATGTTGCTTGGCAACTAATTGGGCCGCTGCTAAAATCTAGGCTGGCAGACCGGCCCAAAAGTGCGTCAGCCCACCGGGAAAACTCCCGGTTCTCCCGATGGCCAGTCCAGCCCTGCTTGTGGGACTCTTAACAGTAAACCAGAAGGAGGAGTAACCTCTAAGTCCCTCCTCTCTTGATGCTAAAAGTAGGAGAACATCTTAGCCGATTCATACTTAAAATGGCTTGTTACCTCTGTATTGTCTCACACTGGGCTAACTTCTAAGTCTGTTGACATTTCCCTATGGCCCTGCTGCTCCCAGTAGTCCGGGTTGACGATCTTTGGACTAAGATTGAAACATCCTACACTTCAACTACAGAGTACAGATGAAGACTGAAGAATTTTTGCCAAGCAGTTTGTTGTCTGGACCGGTAAGATGGCGCCTCAACATACACATCAACACAATCTGCCGGCCACGCCCCATTACGTGACATCACATTCCAAAGCTCTATATATTCTAAATTACAGCTTTAAAAATGTAATATGTTTTAAATACATATTACAGTTTCAAAAATGTAACTGAGTTCCACTACTTTGAGTTACAAAATATAAACTAGAAAATGGAGCGAATAATGGCACTCAGCAAAAGTGCAGTCAAAGATTGTCTCATGTTTTACTTTGGATCTTCTACATCAGTCTCCAACTTGGTGCCGCCTTTTATTTGGGAGGAGTTCATATATCAATCTAAACCATTTAAATGCACTTTAAATGCAAATTGTAATGGCTATTATGTTTCTGTAATTTGTAAGCAATATGTCAAATTCCTCAATTATTGAAAAAGTAATATTTTTTAATACGTTACCCCCAACACTGATGACCTGTTAAATGTAGGTCTCAAGCCCAAAATGGCTGCCCCCCCCCCCCTGTTTAGTCCCAGGTTAATAATACTAAAAACACGCAATAGTTTTCATGCTTGTTTTTTGTACTGCATCTGTTCTTTGTCTACCCTTGAATTGTTATGTACAGATAACTTGCCACTATATCTCTCATCAGACAGACACTTGCCGGTGACTTCATCAGAGATATGGTGTACCGGAGTGACAGCATATCAGCGACAGGCTTGTTTGCTTTAAACTGCAGAGAAGATCACTACTGAGCCTTGTTCGATTACGCCATAACATTTTTTCTCCTGATTCAAACAATGAATGGGTTCTCTGCTCACCAGATGAAACACGTTCATTTTATGGTGAGCTCTGCAAACCTTTCAAGGAAATAAATGTACCATAGCTCAAAACATATTGATTTGTAATTCAAATGTTGTGCCATTAAAACTTTGTTTCTGACGGTTTTTCATTCAGTCGTGTAGTGTCCAGTTCAAAGACTTGTCAGTATTGTATGTTCTCCTTCGACTCTCGCAATGCATAGTGCACTTTATAGAGAAGAGGGAGGCGCTTAAATTGCATTTCATAGAATATAAATAATATAACCTTTATTTCACTCATGGTTAGTGGTTGCGTGAAGCCATTTATTGTAAAAAAAAATAAAAAAAAATCCTGTCTGTTTATGCTTTTCAACAAGAAACTAGCCAAATGTCCCTGATCAAAAGTTTACATATTGTGCATCTTGACACAAACATCAATTTTGTCAGAGAGTCCTGTATTTCAGTAGCCTGGCAAGCCAGACAATAGCATAAATTGTACAACCTGCCAGGCAAAAAATATTTTTGGCCACTAGGGTGCGTCTAGTTTACTAGGCTAGGATTTCAGCTGAAGTGAGTTTTTCTTTGCTCCTGAACAATTTTCCTGGCAGTTGCAGAAGGTCATGCAAACGTTAGATCAGGGACATTTGAGTAGTTTCTGTTTCATTATGATTTCAAAAGAGTAAACTCAGTTCTTTGACAATAAATGGCTTCGCACAACCACTAACCATGAGTGCAAAAAAGAGTTTTGTGTTATCATTCATATTCTATGAAAGATCTGCTAGGGTATGTAAACTTGAGCACAAACTTATGAACCCATCCCATCAAACTAAGTCATTATTAGAAAAAATAAAATAAAATGCACTAAAAGGTGGGGCATACACAGGGCCGTCGGCATGGGGGGACAAACGAGTAAAGGTGGGCACACACTACACGATTCTTTCAGTCTTAAGAGATTTTGTAAAGACTGGGGTGGCCACACTACACAACAAGATTTTGCGCGATTATAGAACGACTGGGCGTTCACACATAACGACTTAGAATCGTGAGAGCGTCCACACTACACAACTCGACCAGACGCGACTGACAACAAGTGAACTATAATAATAAATAATAAATTCTCGTGAAGATTTGAGAGGGGGTTATGTAGTGAGCAATTTGCATCTCTGTGTACACTCTCTGGTCCAGCACATCACAAGCACTACCACTGTCAGCGTGGGACAACAACACAGGTGTGTGTTCAGATTGGTCCAGAGTGTCATGTGAACACCTTGTGCTCTTCACCGGCTAGTCAAGTACTTATCCCGCGATGTCCGTGTGCGTTTTTGGCAGCTACCTTCCTAGAACGTGTGTGCAAAAGTCTTCTCTTTAAAATAAAACGTATTGAAAACAGTGGCGTGCTGGGCAATCGGGAGAGTCGGGACGTTTCCCGATGCGGCGTCTCACTTTTGGGCCGCCAGAGAAAATTTTATTTCATATTGCACTGTCTCAGTTATGCTGTCATAGGCCTATAGGCTGTAACTGGGCTGCAGTAAGAGCCTGGGGCTGTTTCAGACAAGAATAATGTCACTAATAGCTTAACTTTGCACCATGCGTTTGAGATATCATGAGAAGTAAAACACTCTGGTTTAGCGCAAGTTGGTACGGTCCAAAGGTGCAGGGCACAGGAGACATATGCAGCATGTCAGTGTCGTGAGCAGCCGGAGTGAGCAGCAAACAAACAAAAGGCAACATTTAATTAGTATAATACTGGTTCTGCTGGCTGTGAAGATGCCCCAGATCATGTGTGTGGCCCATGTTAAAAAAGAACAACATCACGGGGGAATCGATCTCCTACCTATAAGGTAAGCACCCTAACCCCTCGGCCAAATCTTGTGGGTTCATCAAAGTGATAAAAGTTCCGGGCCGAAATAATGTCCCAGCCCCTGATTGAAAAGTAATAATCCAAGCCGCAGTGATTGAAACAAAACAGAAACCATCCACTGAAGGAATATCAAGGTTTTTCCTTTGACACTTCAAAATAAATGTCCCCAAAATTCCAGCGCGAGGTACTGCTTTATTATGATGAGGTCCTAAAACAACAACTCATGTAACTCTGCGCAGACGATAAGATACATGAATTACCATCAGGTAAAGTTGTCATCTGTGCCGCTGTTGCTTCCTCTCAAATAAAAAGCGGTGGAGAAAAGGGACGTTTTTTCAGTGGATTAAGATGAAAAGAAGCCGGACTGACAGGACCAGCCCCGAGAGAGGAGCTAGCTGAAAACCGTGAGTGCTAAAGTTTGTTTGCGCTGTTGTTAATGATAGAAATAAAAAGGCAGATTGGTATTCATGTATTTTCCGTGTTTAACCCCCTCTGTTTCCCGTGTGTCATGTGCGCATCGGTAAAACAGCCCACGCCTCTACTGTGCGTCCAAAATCGCCTTCAAATATCAAACATGTTTGATTTACTGCGACTGGGTCTAATCGTGTCTTTCTGCTGCTCACATCACACGATTCGAACACGAGTCGAGTTGTTGACCCGCACACACTACGCGACACGACTCACTGCGACTGCCCTCAAATAGACATGACTCGGAAAGACTCGAAGCAACTGAAAATCGTTGAAAAATCGGGCTAAAAAATCGTGTAATGTGTGCCCACCTTAAGTTGTCCCGGGCATTAGACCAGGGGTGGCCCATGAAGGAACTCATTTTCTATTAAAAATAATAGAACATGGGGGAGTGTGGCCCATGCAAAACCTTCTTGTGTTGGGCCCTACAAAGTCTGTCGACGGCCCTGGGCATACATATTCATATTACAATTTTCTTAGAGTGTAGAGATGCTTGTTTTTAGAGTTTACACACCTCTCTCATGTAGACTTCCATTTCTTATCCCAAAAACAGCCTGTCCTCTTCATCTGAATCTTCGCCGTTCGGTTTACACACCGTCCACCACACGTCATGCACTCTCCCGTTTCTCATTTGCAGTTCTCCCGCAATGTCTGTTCTCTCGCTGTGATAGTTCAGCGTCAGGGTGCCATTGTGTGGCAGCGGATTACGTAATCTGAAACCAGGAGTGAGATCGCGCCTGATTCTTTCATTCAAGAGTGAAGATTGGCATCCATATGGCTGTAGCGCATTAAAGGGGCTACCTACGCGGGGACTAGGCCCTGACAGAGAGCGGGTGTCCTGGACTTTACGCTCAGCTGCTCTGATATGATCAATAACACCCTCCATTGTAGCTCTGTGCCTGGGATGTCTCTCCACCATCGCGGCTACCGGTTCCCTGTATATATTCTCCCACAAGCCAATATTTACGGTGTCACTATTTGTCTCAGCGTTCGATACATCGTAACCAACCAGCAGCTCGTAGATGACCTTCCCCATTGCCCAAACGTCTCTCTTGAAGGGATCGCAGAGGGTTCCAGGAGCAGCGTATTGCGGGTTTTGCTGTGTCTTAATAGCGTGGAGGCCCTCGTGACTGAAGAGCCCGATGATCACAGAACGGCAATTTCCACTGTCAAACTGCAAGACAGAAACAATAATGAACATACTGGCCTTCAACGACATTTGGAGGGGGGGAAAAGACCGGTGTTGTGAGTAGTGAAGTTGCGAAAAGCATATATCGTACCATGATATTTTTGGGATTGATGTTTTGGTGTGTGATGCCATTGTTGTGAAGGTACAAAAGGCCCTCACACAGTCCAGTTATTATCCTGCTGGTGATGTCTGGAGTCAGCTGCAAGAGAGACAGATGCAAGAACCTGTTACTGGGAAGATGGCGATAACGATACAGTGTCATTGCGATAATTATAAAGTAGATAGCCAGACCAAAAAAAAAAGTCGCCACCTGGACCTAACAAAGCAAATAGGTAAGAGGTTCTATTGGATACAGTTGAACATCCTGAACGACCAGGTTATTCCATCAATGGGTTTCTTCTTCCCTGATGGCACGGGCATATTGCAGGCAGTGGTTCAGAGAGCGTGAGACATTATTTTCACACATGAATTGTCCACCACAGTCCAGATCTTAGCCTCACTGAGAATCTCTGGGATGTGCTGGAGAAGTTTTTGTGCTGTGGCCACACTTTCACATCATCACTACAAGATCTTGGTGAAAATTGAATGCAGCACTGGATGGAAATAGATCTACACTGCAGAAGCTTGATGAAACAATTACATAACGAATGCATGCTGTAATAAAAGCTAAATGTGGTCCAATGGAAGCCTATGAACTTATCTTGTGGTGACTCATCATCATCATCATCATCATCATCATCATCATCATCATCATCATCATCATCATCATCATCACCATCATCATCATCACATATGCAGTCACAGCTATAGTGCTTTTCAGTTAGCAAGTTTTTTATTGGTGCAATTATGACATATCTGATTTGGCAGCATACAGGTATCATCACATAGACTCACTGTTTTCTTGAAATTAGAAGGTGCACTACTAGGGGTCCCGAGGGTGGGCAGTCCACAAAAAACAGATGCTCTATCAGGAAATCTGCAGTAGAATCCATAGACCGTAAAATAGATGGACGTTACCCACGTGACTTTCCCCAAAGCGTTAGTAAAATTTTCATGTGATACTTTTAATGAGTGTGTGACGATGCATATTTGAAGGATCAGAGCAGGTTACGGTCCTTAAAAAGGCCACTGCTCATGTTATACCTGAACGCTGGAGCCTCTGGGGTGGAACATAATTGTGTGTAGCTTTTCTCCACAGATCCATTCCATTGGTATGTGCCACTGATGATCCCAGTGCCTCAGGGGCCTGGCCACAATCCTCTCTATGTTTGGATGATTCACAACATCTCTGTGAATGCAGAAGGAAACATCTGCTGTACAATTACAATAAATCAGAAGGTGTGATGATTTACAGGTTTCTTTTTCTTTCAGTGAATTTACAATATAATTAGCATAAACTGAATGTAATCAGTGGATGTGTATCTCGTTGACCAAGGCAAGGCAAGGTACCTTGGCTTTGGGATTCAGCCTTAGTCTTCACCAGAAGTGTCACGTGATGGTGAAGTGACTTGTCGAGGGCTGCTTACATGGATTTTCCAGTCAGCAGGGGAAGCTTGCGCCCCCTACTGACTGACGCCTTCTCCAGGACGGCGTCCCTGGTGTGAGAAAGGGTGTATGCTCCGTTGTCCCGGTTCATTGATGTTGGTGCATGTTTCCTGATCTCGATGGCTTCACTGATCCAGCGATGGTACTTTTTTATTTTCGGCACGGGGCGCAAGCATACCCTGCTGACTGGAAAATCCATATTCACCTTATTCTGCCCCGCCCACTTTTGTTGTAAAAGCATTTCCTGTTTTTATTAGCACATCCTGTGAGCTGGGATTCCCAATGTTGTCAATGGAAGAAATAAAATGGGAATGAACAAAAAACTCACAAAAAAAACTCAAAGGAAATACGTTTGTGTGGTTTAGTTTCAGTGGAAAGACAGCATAAGAAAAGTGACTTAAATAACTCATTAGAGATATAATCACTTACTTTTTGTTGTCACTCTAATTGTCTGTGAGGAACTCTAAAGGACCAAAGCTGATGGATATATTTACACAGCAGTGTGTTGTAAATGTTACATGTCTCACCAACAACAAATCAAAGCTGATGTCAGCTCAAGTCAGACCTGCAGTTTGACCAGAAACACAAAATGGCGTCCCCCATTGCAACTTCCTGGATAAGGTGAATAAGCAGCCTCGGACATGTCACTCCATCATCACGTGACACTTCCGAAGAAAACTACAGGAAGTAGTTGAAACTAGTCAAGCAGGAAAACAAAACCTCAAACTTTTTCAAACAAAGATTAAAATGTTTTTAATTTGAGTAATTGCTTTAACTTATTAAATGTGTCAATAATATGTGCATTATTGTGACTAAATTAGGGCTGAATTGTAAATGGTGGTATACATAAGCAAGTAAAAGGTTGATATTACATTGTACATTTTAATCTGCATTTATTTCTCTTTGAACGTCGCTTGGGTTTTAAAAACACGTCTTGCCTGTATGTTCTATAAAGTGTGTCCATATCATCGCGATGGACCTCGTCTCCCGGGACTTTCTTCACTGCAGCGCTCTGTCCGTTTCGCTCGTCTCTGTAAACCGGCTTAAGACTGAGATCAGACCAACACGTGTCCATCTGCAACAACAGTGTGTGAGTCACCTGACAGGAAGTGGGTCGTCTTTATGGTACCAATGTCGCTCAACAGGCTCTGGGTTTAGAGGAAACATTGGGATAATTATCTACAGGAAGTATTTGAAGCCTTACTATGTGAACTCTGAACAACATTTAGACCTTTTTGATGAAATTTGAAAAAGGAGATAAAGTCATATACCCAGAGGTGGAAGAAGTACTCCTATTCTTACTTGAGTAAACGTGCAGATACAGGACCAAGAATTTAGTAAAAGTAAAAGTATCAGATCAAATTTCTACTTAAGTAAAAGTATAAAAGTATCCACTGTGAAATGTACTTCATAAAAGTTTTTTAAAGAGTTTAATGTGGGCATTGTAAACCAGGACTAAATCTGGACTAAATCAGGACTAAACCAGGTCTAAATCAGGTCTAAACCAGGTCTAAACCAGGTCTAAATCAGGACTAAATCAGGTCTAAACCAGGTCTAAATTAGGTCTAAATCAGGACTAAACCAGGTCTAAATCAGGACTAAACCAGATCTATATCAGGATTAAACCAGGGCTAGACCAGGACTAAACCAGGTCTAAAGTAGGTCTAAACCAGGTCTAAATCAGGACTAAACCAAGTCTAAATCAGGATTAAACCAGGGCTAAACCAGGACTAAAGTAGGTCTAAACCAGGTCTAAATCAGGACTAAACCAAGTCTAAACCAGGACTTAATCAGGACTAAACCAGGATTAAACTAGGTCTAAATCAGGATTAAACCAGATCTATATCAGGATTAAACCAGGTCTAGACCAGGCCTAAACCAGGTCTAAAGTACTGTAGGTCTAAACCAGGTCTAAACTGGGACTAAACCAGTTCATCATAGAGAGGTCACATTGAAAATAAAATACTTTTACTTTTAACCCAATTAAAAAGATAGTGCAGTAGAAAGTACAGATACAGGCTCTGAAATATAGTGAAGTAAAAGTAAAACGTATTCATCATAAAATGTACTTAGTAAAGTAAAAGTACCTACGATTTGTTCTTTTTACTTTGTTACTTTCCACCACTGCATATACCCAAATGTTTTCAACTGAATACTAGCTGACATTTCACTTCCAAACAGACAGAGAATGGTCCAATGTGAAGAAAGGACTTTTATTTTTTCCAAGACAGAGCCTCAGAGTTTCAGTGACTGAGGCTCTCCCTTCTGTGCTATTCTTGAAATAATAACAAAGCATTGAAAGATGAAAACGACTCCAAACAAGAAACAGAGACCTGACTTCATGTTCATCTGCTTCGTCTTTGTAAATTGTATATTGAAAATTCATCTATTTTTTAGTATTTGCTATTTTATCTTTGTATTTTCAAGTGTAAATATGTACACATTCACAAATATGTATTCTGATTCTTTATTCACTCACATTTTATTATTTTGTTGTTTATTTTAAGATTATCAATTGAGCTACTGTGACAACGCAATTTCCCTCATGGATCAATAAAGTCTAAGTCTAAGATCTATGCTACTATAGAGCAGCAGGCGCAGCTGAACAGTTAAAAGAATTCATCCTCGCTTTGTTTTACATCTAATCCAAGTCTGAAATGAACACTGAATATTAACGATGGTATAATTATAGTCCAGCCCCTTCAAAAAGAGGAATGAGCAAAACATGGAGAAGACAGCTTACCGTGGACGTTGGTTTTGTTCTTGTTTTCAGCAAACGGAGAATGTAAAACTCAGCTCGGCTCCTGCATCGACAACTGTGCGACAAACCAGCTCAAATGAAAATGAAAGGCTGATCTTATCAGTCTGTCTCTTCTGTTGAGCAACAAATAGAATAGCTCAGAATGGAAAAGTATTGTTTTTTTTTTTTTTACTTTTTATTTTGTTATTTTTCAATTCACAACCTGCAACAACACAAACAAAAACATAAAAGAGGGGGCATTGTTCACCAAAACATGGTTACACAAAAACAGTCAAACGAGAGAGATGGAGAGAAAGAAAGTCAGTCTCTCCATCGTGTGCACCTCCTCCACAATCCCTTGCACTTGTTCCACTCGGGGGATCCCCATTTAGCCAGCGTCTTGTTATTGCCTTCTTAGTTGCGATCAGAATTATTTTGAAAATGTGTCTTTTTTGGAAACATGTCCTTAGGTAGCAGACCCAGCAGGTCAATCTTTGGGTCCCTGGGGAAGTCAGAAGCCATGACATCATCTGTAAACTTAAATACATCAACCCAAAATGTTGATAATTTTGGACATGTCCAGAAGATGTGAGAGTGTTTGGCTATTGAGAGACCACACTGTCTCCAACATTGGGCCTCATTCACGAAACAAACTTACGCACAAATTTGTTCTTAGGGCCTACTTAGGAACATTTTTGGCATTCACAAAATTTGTTCTTAGCTGAAAGAACTCTTCTGGAAGAACAAATCCTAAAAACAGTCAGGAAACTACACACAAAAAATCTGCAGTTTTAGAATATTATCACAGTCAAAATGGACCCAAAAATTCCCAGTCTTTCACAGCATGAGCAACATTTTTCTAAAAATTATTTAACTTAAAAATATATTTTTTGAGAGAATGAAAGTGATGAGAGGTGGTATAGAACAGAGATAGTTAGTGTAGACTTTCACAGCTGAGGGCTGCAGCTCGTTTGTTGCTGCTCTGAGTCACACCTGTCGTAATCAGAGGAGAGATCAGGAGTACTGCCTCATGCTCTGGTCATGCCCATATATGGAAGTTTAGAGGGCGTGTCTTTGTAGTTCCATAGTCAATATAATGTAAATGTCCTGATAATGAGGGGAGTGGTGTTCTTAGTGTCACGTTCATGAATTTGGGGCATCTCTCTTTAAGAACAGTTTTGTCTTCTTGAGAACGCTTC
>OMNZ01100010.1:0-10952 GCA_900303255.1 Lesueurigobius sanzi | reverse complement strand
TTTGTCTGTAGTCTCTCCTCTTAAATTCTACTGTGAAATACCAGTCGACATAAAACTTGAATATAGCACAACAGGCCCTTTAGTTTAATCCGTAAAGCGACACTAATTTATCCGTCACTTCAGATCAACCACGATCCATGTGACAGCGGTACGTCAACGCCAGTCGGAGCTGGCGGACGACGACCCCCGCGCTGATATCCAGCTGTGTGTCAGCTCTGTGTTTGATGCACTCTGCTACAGTACAGTGTTTACGATCACAAACAGTGCTCTCTGTATGTGCACAGTGAGTCAGAGCGCGTTGTTTGTTCTCGCACTAAATGAATCACAATGTAACGTGCCAAACTCGTCTGCGGGCGTGGACTCGTAAACAGCCCTGTGCTTCACGACACACATGTACAGGCGTTTTCAAAAAGAATGCTCATAAATGTTTTCCGGCATCGTTGTTTGAGAGGGATGGGATTCACAAACCTGTCGTATTGTTCTTTTACGGCGCGAGTTTTTGATTGTTGTCACCACTTTTGGACACCTTTATGAAAAAATAATTAGAGATTAGTTCATATGTGCAGACAGAGAAGACATTGGGCCTCATTCATGAATATTTTGTTGAGAAAAAGTTCTTAAGTACAACATAGGAGACGAAGCGAATCATCACGAAGCGTTCTTAAGAAGACAGAACTGTTGTTAAAGAGAGATGCCCCACATTCATGAAGGTGACACTAAGAACACCACTCCCCTCATTATCAGGACATTTACATCATATTGACTATGAAAATACAAAGACACACCCTCTAAACTTCCATATATGGGCATGACCAGAGCATGAGGCAGTGCTCCTGATCTCTCCTCTGATTACGACAGGTGTGACTCAGAGCAGCAACTAACGAGCTTCAGCCCTCAGCTGTGAAAGACTACACTAACTATCTCTGCTCTATACCACCTCTGATCACTTCCATTCGATCAAAAAAGATATTTAAGTTAAATCATTTTTAGAAAAATGTTTCTCTAGAATTACTAAGAATTTGAATTTTTGGATCCATTTTGACTGTGATAATATTCTAAAACTGCACATTTTTTGTGCGTAAGAGTCCTCCTGACTGTTCTTAGCATTTGTTCTCCCAGAAGAACTCTTTCAGCTAAGAACAAATTTTGTGAATGCCAAAAATGTTCTTAAGTCGGCCTTAAGAACAAATTTGTGCGTAAGTTTGTTTCGTGAATGAGGCCCATTGAGCTTTGTGACCGTTTTTGTCTCATGTGGATTGGCTCAGGAATTAGCAATAAACTATATGACTAGAAATCACATTTCTAAAATCTCATTTAATTTTTTTAGATGAGTTTATATGCATATTTCACAACTTGTTGGGTAACTTTTTGGGGTCACTGTCATAGAAATGTTAGAAAACTAACCAGTAAATTGACAAAAAAATGCTTTATATTTAGATGCACAGTGTTATCTCCCCAAATGTCTGTGTTTACAATAAGGCCATTTTTCAGAGAATATAATAATAATAATATAATGTCCAGGGTTTATACAGCACTTTTCTGGACACTCAAATATGCTTTACATGACATTATTCATTCACTTCATACAATTCATTCATTTACTCTCTCACTACATTCACACAGGCAAGGCGGATATGAATGATACACACACAAAAAAATGTTTCCACTCATGGTTAGTGGTTTGTGTGAAGCCATTTATTGTCAAAGAACTGAGTTTACTCTTTTGAAATCATAATGAAACAGAAACTACTCAAATATCCCTGATCTAACGTTTACATGACCTTCAACTAACCTTGCCTGCAAGCTGAATTCTCGCGGTATTTGTGATTTCACAAACACACGAGAATCCATCTTGCCTCGAGCCGCTAAAGTGTTTGAGTCAGGACCACCAGTGGGACGGAGCGACGAAAGCAGCAGGTGCCGAGCAAAACAAACATTTGTTTTGAAAATAAGGCAGTGTGAGTTAAGGTGCCTTCAACCCGCAATGTCGTGCTACAAAAAAACGCAAAAACCACTCGACGACATTATGATGTACAGCTTAGAGCCGCTATCTAACAAACAACTACCAGCGAAACTCCGAACGGATTCGTTTGGAGTGGTCCTAGATTGATATTGTGGAGAACTCAACTACGAGTGCTACACAATGTCTATCTGGCTCTTGCCAAGTTAACCTTCAACAACTGCTAGAAAAATTGCACAGGAGCAAAGGAAAATTTCACAGCTGAAATACAGGACTCTCTGACCGTGAAAATTTGACGTAGTAGTAGAAGTAGTTTCTCTACTTGAAAAGGCTTTTAGACAATACATTTCTTCACACAACCACTAAGTTTTCCACTATTCATCTGCAAAGTCTCGCCTTAATTTGTACCCCGACTGTAAAAGTGTTATTTTACCCAATTAACTTACTGCCTTATCAACACCAAATAAAACAGACTAATTAAGAAGTCACATGCCTTTGAATGAGAGGAAAGGGAATCTTATTTCTATTCTACTTGCAGTATATTTATTTGGTTTGTAATTTACTACTACTCATTTGTAAAGCACTTTTATATGACACAAGTCATCCAAAGCGCTAAGCAATGTGGGGGAAGTGTCTTGCCCAAGGACACAATGACAGCGTGCACTTCCGGGAGCCAGGATTCGAACCACCAACCCAGTCATGAGACGACCCGCTCTACCATCTGCGCCACTGTCCAGGGTCCAATCGAAAGTCAGAGAGCTGTGTTTGAATTATTCATAGGGTGGAAGTATTCCTCTTATAATGTTGTCATTCTCTGGAGAAGAGTCATTCAACTTTAATCACTCAGAGCAGATAACGTTTGGCTTATTAACTCGGACAGATTAAAACCAAGAGAATGGATTTCATTGCGCTGTTTGTCAGGTGGATTTAGATAAATGGAGGGAAATGTTACGGCTGGTATAATTTATACATTTAAAGGCAAAACATTTTCTTTTATGTATCTTGCAAAAGCCAGTGAATAATACAAAAATACAGCAAGAAGTGACATCATTTCAGTTCGGGACTTTTGTCACTTAGAGCGGCCTCTGACAGTCGAAGCTTTAGCTCTAGTCATAATGAGTTTACCTTATAAGTCAGAGGTTGTTGATCGATCCCACTTGACGACACTTCACATAGAGCTGCCACACACATAATCTGGGCCTGATGCATCTCCACAGACATCACCGACCTATACAAATGAAACAGACCTTATTTATCCATGTTTTTACACATGGCGCTCAGGCCTTTGTTCTAAGAGGTCTTTACTGTCACGTTGCACTCTGTACTCTTTGCTAGATTTGGACTCTACCAACTTGAACTAACTCAGAGGGGTGGTTTGGCACAAGCGTGGGTAGTTTTGGAACCAGGGGGTTTATCGGTTCGAATCCTACAACACACGACCGTCGTAGTGTGTTGATACACTTCACCCTGCGTACACTGGTGTATAGATGAGTGTGAGTGGTTCCTGGATGTAAAGCGCTTTGAGCCTTAAACAGGTAAAAGTGCTAATGTATATAAAGATGACCATATATTTAACGTCACAATTTATCTCCCTATTACAAGTAATAAAAAGTACTGTCTGATTTAAATCAGTAATTATTTCATATATTTACATGACAAAAACGTTTAACCCTCATGTTGTGTTCTGGTCAAATTTGACTGATTTGAAAGTTTTATAAGAGTTAATTTAATCAGACTGACCTAAGGTTTGATGACTTTGTCCACAAAGAGGATTACAACACAAGAAATAAATGGTATTAATTTGCATACAATTTTGTGTGTTTTATTCAACTTTTGATGTTCCCGGTCAAAAATGACCAGTCATTAGAAATGATTTGGGGAGACTACAGTTTATGTAAAAAACTGAGCTCAATAGATATTTGTATATATTGACATTGATATTGGAATATTGTGAAATTGCAAGTGTAATTTTGGGATATGTGCACAAATACAATCCTCCCGGTCACTTTTGAGCAGGAACACAACAGGTGTGACTTTGTGACTTCATAAAAATTTTAAATGGTGTCAAAAGAAATCTCCTTGGTAACTTTGAACCATAGTCTGAGATAAACAGTATACTTTTTATACTATACTTACAGTCAAAATAATCCAGAAATGATGTTTCTTAGAACTCGAATTCAAGACGTATAATGTCAGATCAATGAGACATAAATAACAAACAGAAGTTACAAACTGGTCATGTTCACAATAACGTAAGTTGATCAAAAAAATATATATAAATCAACAAATAGTGATAAATATGTATTATTACAGTTTTTATGATGAGTTCCACGGTCATTTCCGGGAACACTAAATTGTTGAACATCAAATGAACACAACATCAGGGTTAGGCCTATATTGAGAGGCTACCCTCCCGATTACCCAGTAGCCACTGATAATATGTCCACAATTTGGGCGTTCTGCTCTCCCAAAATCGGGGGGGGGGGGACTTATTTTTGCGCTGCATTATGGGTAATCTTCGCCAGCGTTACTTCCCTCTTCACTCACTTCACTCACACACACAAACGTTTTCTTTCGCTCTGCTCACTGTCGTTCTTCTAAGTCTTCAGACGCATCATCCGCTTTTTCAACAAGCAGTAACAGTTCATCCTTTCGTTTTCCCACACTGCAAATACCCTTTTTCTGTCTTTCACGCAAATCAGGCACCGTCACTCTTTGTCACCGTGTTTCGCCACGTTAATGCGATCAACCGGAAGTGCACATGGCAAAGAACGGTGTAATTGTGGATGAGATTTTGGGACAGCAGAACGCCCAAATTATTTTCAAGTGAAATGGTAGACCTTATAGCTATTTGCACCATTTTTTTTATGAAACCTTTCTCTGTGGTGACTTCTCCAATGTCCCTCCTGTCTTTTTTAAGGACATCTGGGATTCTTTTTAGTCCCTTGCCAATCACCCCGAACTGTTTGAGTCCAGCGGCCGCGGTTCCATCAGACCGGCTCAGATCACCGCTGCAGATTAGGCCGTACATAGAAGGCACCTTCAGCACAAGAAAGCCGCACAGTGTCAGGGCTGTATGTTCTTTATTGTGTGGCCAATTTTCACCCTGTTCGTTTAATTTCAGACCAAAAGGTGACAGATGGACGTCTTTCGTCCCGGTTTACACCCATTTTCCAACCTAAAATATGACAAAAACTGCAGCTAGGTGACCAAAGCAACCAGGCAAATGATCTGTACTCTGTAGTCTAAGGGGTTTTCAACAGGTGGTCCGTGGCCCCCTGGTGGTCCGTGGCAGTATTGCTGGTGGTCCGTGACTTGCTATCCAGTTTAACTACTAAAAATAAACTAGGGCTGCTGCATATCAAATATTCATGAATATCAAGTTGATATATGTCTTTTAATAACTCTAATTACGTTATTTTAAACATTTGAGACCACAAAGCATTGTAAAATAAAGTATATAGCCCTCTATTAAAAGAAAGAAATAGGCCTATATTGCACACACGCAAACACAGTGGGACTACTGCTTAGTCTGAATGGTGGTCCCTGGGGCAGAACCAGTTGAAAATCCCTGGTCTAAGTAACCTCTAACTCCTCCTCAAGTCTTTATTAAGCTGATGACGATCTTTGGACTAAGATCGAAACATCCTACAGATGAAGACTGAAGAATCTTTGCCTACGATGGACAACTCCTGTATGACTGAGAACCTACACAGACGCAAATGCAAGATATGGAGGTTAAAATTGTCTAGAATTATCAAGCCTGTGGGCCAACCAGAATTAGTCGGCCGCCAATCCATTGTTTCACTCAGTTTAAAATGTAATGCAAAAACTAAACAAACTATTGTGAGCTGAAGTAACCAATTTCTTCATACTGTGTTGGCTCGTCTGAACGACAGCACAGTCACAGTACTTTGAAAGCAACATTTGAACACTCCACTCCCTTTCTCTCAACTCAACTTTAACTCGACTCGCCCTCTCCCTAAAACCCATCGGTGCTTTGCGGTGCCGCTGCCTTTCTTCTCTTCCTGAGCGATTGTATCCGCTCGGAGCCAGGCCGTGTTCCTGAATAGGCCTTCAAACGGAGAGATCTCCAGTTTAGATAATTCCAGGGTAAAGTCCGGCCCCTCCACCGCTGCTCCACGTCTCCTTAAAGGCAGACGGGGAAGAGCGCTCTGACGGCCCCCTAAACGAGCGTCCGGAATGCTAACGAATCCGCCGGCTCGCAAACTATCCAGGAAATAAGGCCCGGGAGAAAATGCAGAGACGCCATGTTTAGGATGCGCCGCAGATTGTCGTTCAGCCTCTCGGAGTTGAAATGAGTTTGCGAGATAAGGCTGTTCACAAGATATAGCCCGCGGCGCGAGGATGTGGCGTGAAATTTCTATCCTGATAAGAACATGTACCTTTTACTTGGGAGTGCAGTCTGTCGGATTCAAGAAGAGAAAGCTTATAGGATTGTTATGTTTATGTAATGTGTGTGCGGTGTTCAAAATGAGTCTTAAAAGCTGGAGCGCCTGATGCTTTCCATTTTGAAACCATGGGCATGCAGAGGAGGTGGTGGACTTTAAAGTAAACATCACTTTTTTAGCTTTAGTATAACATTGTTCTCTTGTCAAAATTATGCCTAATTTGCTTTTAATTTGCTTGTGGTTGTGAGTATTCCACTGGTTGTTTCTTCATAGTTAATGCTCATAACTGTACTGATAATTAGAAATAAAGACTACTACTACTACTACATAACGAAAGTTTACTTGAAAAAACGATGCTAAGAAATTGCCTTAAGCCTGGTGCACACGGCAGGATAATTAGGCCGATTTTAGCCCAGATTCTGCCCTTCTGACAATCGTAAGATAATCTTATCAGATATTCCTGCCGTGTGTGGTGTGTTAACTTACGACTGCTCTAATCTGCTCGGAAGGACATTGCGACTGCTTCGACCACAAATCGGGGATATTCAACATGCTAGATTGTTTTGGCCCGATGTCCCTTTGTGTGTGGTGTGCCCCGAGCACGCAGCCTGTTGACTGATCAGAAAACGAGGTAACAAGGCAGTGAGGAAGCACGCAGGAAAATCCAAAATCAAAACAGCACCAGAAAGTCCGGTGGACGTCGGAGATGGAGAACCAACTCGTCGACACGTGGCAACAACGTGAATGTCTGTACAATGTTTTCTGTTATAAACAAACTAACTATCGCCGCTGCATCTTCTTCATCCGCCATGTTTGTTTACTCTGAAGTCACGTTTGATCTCGAGAGGTTTCGCGAGATTTTCCGTTGACCTGGGAATGTTCATGAGTGAAATTTTTTTATCACAATGTGTGGGCTTCTCTCTTAGGTTTGGAAAATCGTCAGACAATTTTAAAATCTTGCCGTGTGAACCAGGCATTATTAAACTATTGTGAATATTCAAACATTACTCTTTTCTAATTAAAGCTTACTTAAAGCAGTACTAAGTAACCTGCACTTTGAGGCCCCCTGCAGGTCTCCCTTGAGAATCGCTCACCGCTCACACAGCTAACTGTGTTGAATGGAATTCAATGATAATAGTTTTAATAATAGCATGATAACAGCATTCCAACATAAGTCGACATTTTCCGTAAAAGTGTCACGCTGTTTGACGTCACACAAACACATCGTTATCCACAGATTCAGAATAAGAATAGTTTATTGCCATTGTCAATGAAGGTTTCACAGACTAGGAATTTACTTTTGTGTACTCGTGCAACATGAAACATAAATATAGATACAAAATAAGATAAATAATAAACTATGGAGAAAAAAATAAAATAGTAATAATTAAATAAAGGCTATAACTTTAAGGCATGCATAAAACTAGAAAAAAAAAATGAAAAAAATAAAAATACTAAATCTGATGTTAGCCTTAGCCTGTACTATCATTGCTCCTAAAGTAACAACAGTCAGGCAATTGTACGCAAAATTTGAATCATAAAACATATGGTTGAAGCATGTATTTGTCACAGACTGTGTCTATTGCAGAAACAATAGGATGCTAATATCTGCACGCAAGATGAAACAATACAATACGAGCGATCGTAAAGCTCACGTCCAGGGCTTTGGCAACATGAATGTTTTTTTGTTTTTATTGTCAACATAATTTATTGAACATTTTTAATATTCCACTTATTAAAAAGTCATTCATGAACAGGTGGATGACAAAATACCCTCCCAACCACCCATCTATCCTCCCAAATTGAGTGCAAATATACAAACATATACGTATATAATAAAAAAAGAGAAAATAAAATAAACAGAAATAAATAAGGTAAAATGGAATCCAATATCATAGCACATAAGTACAACACAGTGGCTTCGCTATAGGGATAATTCATCTGTCATTATGATGGACAGGGCTACAAAAAATCTGCCGTGAGTAACATGAATGTTCTAAATAATTAATAATAGTTCTATGATCAAAGCCAACGATCACCTAAAAGTCCTTACAATAGTGCCAGTAATAGCCATTATCACAATACTGTCCAATAACAACACCACCCGCTGCGACATCCTTTACATCCTTGCCTTTCTTTGAGCTCTCACCATTCAGTACCACTTACCCCATGTAGACTCATGTATAAGCCCCTCTCCCAGTTCGCTTCACATTTACTCATCCTCTCGTCCTTGAAAAAAGTTTTCTCTGCCTTTTTTTGCTGGCTCTGCCATGATATAAACCTCAGAAATGCTTTCCAGAAGTATTTGTGTAGACAACCGTTACCAGCAAGGGCAGGAGTTTTTTCCTTTCTCCCTTTTATATCTATGTGTTTGGAATAGGACAAAGAAAGTCGTTACTGTGAGAACGAGAGGCAGAGAGAGTTATAAGTGTGGTATTATGGTCAGAGACAGCAGGGGGAGATGACAGACCCTCCAATCAGCCCATAAATACTGTACTTGTATTACTCTATCAGGGACTTCCAAAATGATTTATTACTGTAAAATGTGACATAATGTAGTTCTGCAAAAAAATGATCAATGTGGTCTTCAGTCTTTACCAGTTAAATATTACACCTTTGTAGAAAAGAGTTTAGTTTTGGAAGGAGCCTGTCTTAATTTAGCTGGGGAAAAGTCAGTAAAAATAAGTAAATTCCTGGCGTTGCTGATCCCATGCGGATGTCCATTACAATTATTGATGTCCTGAGGTCATTTCAGTTGTAGTGAGGTTCCTATAGGTAATTCTAATCCTGTGCAAATAGGGCTTATGACTATTGTCTATTTCTTCTCAGTTCACAAAACAAACTGTCTTCTCTAAAAGCCAAATAGCGTAACAATTGCCTGACACTGAACCAGCGCGCAGAGCTTTTACACACAACACTTTTATTTATTCAACTTTTCTGGCGCTTTTGATCAAGAGCAGAGTGTGTGTGTTTTATTTTTTAATGTTTGAGGAAGACTTTTTTGCGCAGAATGAGTGAACACAGACCTTTAACTGCTAATTATTTAGTGGATGATATTCTGACAGTCTACAAAATATGAGTAAATACTAGCAAATGCCAAACAAAACAAAGCCAGTTGGTATCTGTTTTCCTTCTAGTACAAACTGTGCCACGAAAACATTTGTCAAAGAGCTGCACTGATTTCAAAGCTCTACATTTAAAAAAGTGAATAATTTCTTATTTCGAAATGTCCTGAGTGTTGAATTGAAGGCTTTGCTGCCCTTGGGCTGCAGCCACGTTACAGGATGATTTCTGTTGGAGGGCAGGGGCCAATACAACTCTATGGGAGAGGAACAGTTTTTGAAATAAATTTCTCAAAAGAAAATGTTGAAATGTTATACTTGATCCGTATTTGATAATAGTGATTGGATCCCCAAACCTGCCATATTATTCTTATGGCCAACATCGTCACACACATGTTTTTGAATATTGTCACCACTGTTGGTCACCTTCATGAGAAAACAATTAAACCTAGGTAACTTCTTTAACTCTTTCTTCTCATCCTTTTTGACTCTCATAGCATATAGGCGGATCTTTTGTCTTTTGCAATGCATCACGTGGTTGTGCGGCAAGAAGCTGCATATCCGAATAGCGTAGCCTATGATTGTTTTTGCACGTTTGGAGGAGGAGTTCGTGAAGCAGATGGTTCACTCTTGCTGTGTGGTCATTTGTATGGCCCGTTGGGAGCCTGATGAAAAGTTTTTTTCGAATTCTATCCGAAAAGAACGACAAAAATGAAATGGGGCCATCAGGAGATTAAATGCTCCTAAGAAAGCCTGGATTCTTGCAGCAACTGACTGAGGCTCATTTTGTCTGGTAAGTCATAGTGACATTGTATTTGTTATTTAGAGAAGATTTAAAAAAAAAACAACAATCAAGTTTGCGTAGGTAGTGTAAGTGAGCAGCTAGCTAAAATCCTCCGAGTCATATTGTATTGCCACTACATTTCCTTAAATAACTAAATAATAATAAGGACACTGATCAGTGAAGATTTACCCGGGTTTGCAGTCGCAGTGAGCAGTGATTTCCCTGTTCTCTTTGTCGATAACCTACGGGGAGATGTGACTCTGCTTGGCCATGTCTGACCTGTGCCTTGCTTTATAGTAGGATCACCGCCAGTGACGTGCACAGACATTTTGAGGGACAGGTGCTCAACCAAGGAATAAAGGGCACTTCTTGACATTGTTACAATTGTCAAGCAGAACTTTATTTCTACTTCATCACGATTGTTTTTAGTGAAATGGTAATAGTAACTGCCCCTCCAGTTAGGGATGGGTATCGTTAAGGATTTATCGATACTACTACTCTTATCGATACTCCTTATCGATCCGGTACTTTAACGGTACTCTTATCAGTACTTTTAATGCAAAAAATATATATTTTATTGCTCTATATTTGGACCTAGTAGTAGTAAGAGTAAAATACAACTAAAAAACAAAATGTGTAATAAATAAATACTATTAAAGATTTTGTTTCCTTGGGTTTCGTCTTTTTAAATCACAGACTTAGTTATATTATTCACAGGTTGCTGTAGGTTATAC
>OMNZ01100006.1:0-14652 GCA_900303255.1 Lesueurigobius sanzi | reverse complement strand
TAGGCACTCAAAGCGCTTTACATCAAGGAACCACTCAACCATTCACACTCTCATCCATACACCAGTGTACGCAGACACTGGAGGCAAGGTGGGTGAAGTGTCTTGCCCAAGGACACAACGACGGTGTGCGGCCGCGGGGATCGAACCGCTAACCCTCCGATTACAAGACGACCCGCTCTACTACCTGCGCCACCGTCGCCCCAAGGTCAGGTTTAGACAAGGTTTAGGTCATGTTTAGACCAGGTTTAGGTCAGGTTTAGACCAGGTTTAGGTCAGGGTTAGACCAGGTTTAGGTCAGGTTTAGACCAGGTTTAGGCCAGGCTTAGACCAACTTTAGACCTGGTTTAGGTCAGGTTTAGGCCAGGTTTAGACCAAGTTTAGGTCAGGTTTAGACCAGGTTAAGGCCAGGTTTAGGCCAGGTTAAGACCAAGTTTAGGCCAGGTTTAGACCAAGTTTAGGCCAGGTTTAGACCAGGTTTAGGAACAAGGAAGCGGTAATGCACACCAAAAAATCTCTTACTAGAGGTGCAGATGAAGAGGTCAGACTTCAAAATTCAAAAACAACATCGCACACTCGTATTACAGATGTCAAAATTTTGACATCTGCAATATGAGTGTGCGGTGTTGTTTTTGAATTCTAGACCAGGTTTAGGCCAGGTTTAGGATACATACAAACTGTGGCTCAACCTTGAGTCCTAAAATCCTGACGATTAACCGTGATCTTTTATAATCGCGGTGATCATAAAACCGATTAATCTTTACATCCCTAAATGTGAACTTCCAAATGACACCTCAAAAAATATTATTACTATTTCACATAAAATAATAATGGGTCATCACCTGCAGCTGTGTATGTCAGCCCAGTCCATTCCAGTCTCAACTCCTAGCTGATAATGATAGTTGGATAACTAGTGAAACGTTCTAGAGGTACATCAAATCTAAAACCTGTCCAGTTGACATAGAAATTAGATGATTTTTCTTATCAGTGCAAAATGCTTATTCCACTTACATTTAAGTCATTTAATGCTGTCTAAATAATAATAAGGAAAATCATTCCACGGCCCACCAGTTGAGAACCACTGCATTAGGGTGTCTTTATGTGTTGTTTTAGGTGCAAAATGACTTAGGACTTCTCTGCTCAAAACAAGGTCAAATATCCTCATTCCTTGAAAATATATATATTTTTTATTAGAACCCTCCTCACCGTAGAATGAGTGGCCCCACAAACATGAGCATGTCGTGGATGATCTTGTAGAGGCAGGAGATGAGGAAGTACGGTCCAAAGGTCAGGCACAGGGCCCAGAGCAGGGAGGGCTCTCCACTCGGCTGTGGGCTCTTCACGATCAGGATCTCCGCCTCATCGGCCCCCGACCCCCCTTTGGCCTCTGCCTGCTGAGCTTTCTTTGGAGAGTATATGTACTTGGTCTCCTGCTCCGCCTGGGAGGCAGAGGAGAGTCTAGGCAGGATGACACAAAGCCACAGTTCCACAATTGAACATATTGAAAAACAACTAGATACAACTACATTTACTCGCTGTATTGCATAGATACAGATGGCAACTTTGGGAACTCCCACAAACATTTGTGAGCGGGAAAACAAAGGACGAACATAGCTAAACTTTCCAACAACTACTTTAGCAAATGCTGAATTACGGATATGTGTTCAACCAAATAGCTTTGAGAGACAGTTTTTCACTTCTTCCAGACATTCTGCTCAATTTTTTTTTAATAATATGCTTTTAGTCTGCCATAAAATACCCAAAAAAGAGTTATTCCCATAACAAGCTTCCATCCCCCTCATTAGGCCACGCCCCCTAGTATGACGCGTTGCCGACTGTATCTATAGTTTCGACATAAGTTTTAGCTAAACCAGGAAAACCAGCAAGTTTTCAGGTAAAAAGAAGCTGATATAAACAGTATGAAACTAGCATGCTCTGAGCATACATGCAGTTTGCTTTGAAGACGAGACACCGCAGGTGAATATGACACTTTTGCTGTATATTAGTGGCATAAATATGAGGAGGAAAATGTATTCCACGCTTTCTGTCAAGATTTTATATAAAAAAATAAGACACTTTATCAATAAAAAAGGTTTAAATGTATGGATTTCTTTTGTTGATATATTAGTGGCAAATAAAGGGGATTTTGGATATTTTGTTCAGTTTTTAAACTAGTTATTAGTGAATAAATCTGCAAAAAAATTAAATTTCCCCTTTCTTCTGCTTCAAACCTTAATAAACCAGGCAGGAATTAAATATTGAAAAATCCCTCTGAACAAACCTTCAGAATATTTTTAAGTCCAAGACTGGAAAGGTTGGCGTCTGTAGGAGCTACTAAAGTGGAGATGTTGTCACCACAATTTCCCATATAGAAACATTGAATAAGTGCAATAATTAACTCCTTATTGTAGGCCATGTGAAATTCATATGTTAAAAGAGCAAATCTGAAAATGTCAATTATTGAGTGGCAGTGTCTCCCCTTAAAGCCACTTGGTTGAAGGTGAGCTCACACATGAGTGTCATGATCTTAGAGAGCCAGGCATTCACAATAGAGACCACTTCTTGGTTCTTAAAGCCTGGCCTTGTTCCATTGGCTGCTCAGACATTCAGCAGCATTAGAAACTCTTTCTTCCATTCCACAGGACAAACCTCTTGACCTTCTGCCGCTGCTTGTTCCAGCGCTGGACCAGCCCTGGGACCACGCGGTGGGAGCGGTTCTCTGGGTGCAGAGACCAAAGGTCAGTCTCCACCAGCGGCCGCTTGTATCCCGTCACCATCATTCTGTTTTCATGACAAAAACATATATTAATATTGATTGACATTAGAACTTGTTTTCTTCTTCTTTAGGTGAAAAAGTGAGTGTATAAGGGTGTGCTTACCGACTAATCCACCAAAAGGTAATTCTGGAGAGGAAGGAGGCTCCAGACTCTGGGCAGGGATTCTGAGAGAGGAAGCCAGAATAGAAAATAACATTAGACAATAGACAGACTCTATTGATCGTCACAGTAGCTCAAATAGTAAAAATAAAAATAACAATTTTAAAATAACAATCCTAAAATAAGTCCTAAAATACCAACAACAAAATAATACATGTGAGAATAGAATAAAGAAAGAAATCCGGATATAGGTACTCTGGAATATACATATCTGAGAATATGTACACATTTACAAGTATAAAATACAGAGATAAGATACTAAATACTAAAATATAGAATGATAGAAATTTTGCTATTTTGACATTTTCAATATACAATATATGGCTGGAATGGGAACACCCCTTCTCCAGATCAGTGGATCTTATTCAAGATGATCCAAGTTATGGAAGAAAATACAGAGAATTTTCAAATGTTAAAAAAAGAAAACCATACATTTTTGTGGTTGTTTTAATTTAAAACCTATTGAACATTCAGCAAATGTTATCTTTTATCTATAGCTTTCACCCTTACATTGAAAAAGAAAATGATTTTAAAATAGACAATAGAAAATTATTATTAGCTATATAAAGGAAACAAATTAGTGTGGATGTTTTAAAGTATATATTTTATAAACACCGCTGAGTGGATTTCCATATTTGCACAGTTTCACTTTGGTTTTTACCGTGACGTAACACCTCCTCTGGTGCGGTCATGTAATTATCATGTGAAGATGGATATGATTTTCCCTCTTCACATTGGATTATTTAACCTGCCACTGACATGTGTTTTAGGTGTTCTCCATTCTGTATCGGTCAGTGCGCTCATTTGCAGCACAAACACTGTATGTATGCACTACAACTCATGAGACATGACAGCGGTTTACCGTGGGTCCAAAAACCTTTAGTTCTGTGACCCAACAGTCGAAAACCAGTTCTTTAGAACAGTGGTTCCCAATGGTTTTTGCCTGGTCTACCCCTTGGGGCTTTCAGTCATACTCCGAGTACTCCCTGCCTCAAGGGCTTTGTTGATCAAGTCGAAAGTGACTTGAGTTAAAATCTAATTTATTAGCACCAAGGGCTACTGTCCAACTCTTTCTGTTTACTGTTGAATTAGGGTTCATGCAGCAGCAAGTCAAATTTTATGCTTTTCAATGCTATTTTAATGCCTACATACTATACACTAATGCCTTAAGCCCAAGAAAATCTGTATGTATTTAATTTATTTCGATTTGCAAACATACCATTAAATAGAGAAATTAATTAGCAATTTTTGATATTGAAATAAAACAAAACAAACAAATATTCAAAAGCAAATTTAACACATCCATCAAAAATACAATTCAGATCCAATAAGTAAACAAATAAACCACTGCTTTAGAACATATGCCGTACATGAAGTAAGATTAAGTTGCGATACACAACCCAGAAAGTGGCATTACATTCATATAATAATATAATAATAATACATTAATATACAATAATAATACAATAAAAATGTATAAAGGAGACTTATCTTTCAGGTGCAACAAGTTATTGCACTTTGGAACTTTTTATGTGAGAAACACTTGAAAAGTTACATAGTGCATCTTTAAGGCAAGACACAGGTGAAAACATCAATTCTTGCTAGTTTTCTGACTTAACTTTATCTTATTCTGAAACTAAGCAAGAACGAAATGCAGAAGAGAGCTTCAAATGATTAACTACAGCACTGGGACATTAGGGACAATTAGACTCAACATTAGGGACAATTACACAGTCACAGGCATTGCAGGCAGTTACAGTAAGACCATACAGAGGATCTCATTTCCTTCTCTCAAAAGCCTAATCTCTTCATGTCCTTTCCAAAGAGGAGGGTTGCAAAGGGGCAGAAGTTTAGTTTCCATAGATTTTGCAGACACTTTCCATGGGAGCTGTCCATAATACTTGAGTTCTGAGTATTGTCACTCTCACCATGACCCATACGAGATCCTCCAGGACTTAAGCCCACATAACCATATCAAACAACACAAAACATTCTTGCAACATCACCTCCAATTTAATATTTCCTACAGATAACAGGTTTATACTTAAAGGGACTCTACGGAAGTTAAAATTGAAAAAATAATATATTTTCCACCCCCTACATGCTCCAGCAATGTCCCGTGCTGTACTGTGAGCCCACACCTATCCCACTCAATTGCCGCTATAAGCCTGTACCTTTACTAGAAAGTTGCATGTTCGGGCCGAGTCAGCAGTCATTCACCAGCTTAACATGGAGACTGCAGTTACGCGGACGGCCAGAGGTGGCAGTCACGAGTATGAAAATGATCAAAGATAACAATATTTTCAGAGGGATCTTTCAATATCAAATTCCTGCTGGATTTCAGGTTTGAACCACAAAAAACAACACCCCTCCTATCGTGGTGGAGGGGTTTGAGCACCCGAAAGAAACTAGGAGCTCTGTATCTGGTGATGGGTGTGACCAAGAGTAGTTCAGAAGCTCCTTATGCTGAGAGACCATCATTGCCCAAACACAGACCTTCAACAGTGGACAATCTGATCTCACTACTATAGGTGTGACTCATAGTCATAGCATCTGTCCCAGCCGCGACTGGTTGAAGCTAGCTTTAGTTAGCATAGATACAGTCGGCAACGCGTCATACCAGGAGGTGTGGCCTAGCGAGGGGCATGGAAGCTTGTTATCAGAATCACTATTCTATTATAGTTAGGGTTGCCACCTGTGCCTGACAAAAAACCTGGACATTTCAGAAACCCAATCGACCCTTTTGCTTATAAGCAGTGGCGCCCTTCACACATCTAACCCAAGACAAAAAATGCCCTTCTACAGCGAAATTGGACATAACCTTGTGATGGAGCTATGTTAGATTTGCTTTAAGTGGTTAATGTCAACAGATGTGTTTACTAATAATATTATTAATAATATTATTTTGCTCTCAACTGCAATATTTTGATTCATTTTAATACCATTATGTTGTTATTTATTCAGTTAATTGCTTTAAAAATGTCCAGTCTTTATTGTTTTGGCTTATTTCCTACAGTTTTTGATTGTAGACACCTGGGGGCGCTAGTGGGCAGGTAAAAGGTGATACAGTATAGGAAGAACATTCAGTGTCCCGGGAGAATATATTTTCCCCCGGGACAGGCCATTGAAAAGAAGGACAATCAGGTAAAACCGGGACAGGTGGCAACACTAATTATAGTAGATTTTGGGTATTTTCTGGCAGACTAAAAGAATATTTACCACACACAAATGAAGCTGAGTCAAAACGGGGTCCTTATGAATGTATTGACACAGTTTACATTAACAAATTGAGCAGATTGTTCAGTAGAAGTAGAACAAACGGCACTCGAAGCTAGCCGCTAGAAGTAGAAGCTAACGTTAGCATTATGGTGAATTGGGTCGTTGAACCTCTTTGTTCCTCCTCATGTCTCTGTATCTTTATTTGGTTGAACATACACCTGTAATTCAGCATTTGCTAAAGTAGTTGTGGAGCAGTTGGAAAGTTGATCTCCTTCACTTGCCGTCGTTAACTCGCCAAATGTCCCTGATCAAAAGTTTACATATTGTGCATCTTGAAACAAATATCATTTTTTTCAGAGAGTCCTGTATTTCGATACCCAATATTGTATTTTTTTCCAGGATCAGCTGATATCCTTACTTTAGATTGCCTTGCGTATGAATTGTGCTGTACTAAGCCAATAAGAGCAATATCCCTGTTGGATCAATAAAGTTTGTGCAGATATTTTACCACATCATCTACCCTTTTACAGCAGCGTTATTCCTCCCTGAGCGTGTGGGAAAAGTCATGGAAGCAGCTGTTAAAGTGGAGGTAAATAAGTGCGTCCACGTGTTTGCAGAGCGTTGCTATAGGAGTGTGAATAGACGTTTGCGTTACCGTGTCTTTAACAGCCAGGGAGAAGAGCGGCGGCTGGTCAGACAGACACGACAGCACCAGGGCCACCAGCAGAAGAATGTAGTACATGAAGAAGGTGGTGTACCTCCAGACAGAGACCAGACCCGGCTGAAACACACACAAAAGGCAAGGGGTCAACACGAACCATTCGCTAGACCTGTAGTTCACAACGTTTCAGAGCCATGTCACTAGAGCCTGCATGAACGGGGATTATTTAACCTGTCGCTGACTTCATGTGTTTTGGGTGGAACACTGGATGCCATTTAATCAGTGATTTACCGCTGATCCAAAAATTTGCATGATTAACCTACTTGAGCTGTTATTACCACGGTGATGGTAAAACTGCCTACTCCCAGTTAACCGTTTAAAGGGCTCTTAACTCGTTACATAATTAGGAACAGTTAACCGGCTGACAGTGAAATGGGTGAATCCAGACTAGGGCTTGGCCAGATCATATTGTACACTGATATATGAATGAATAATCTTTATTGTCATTGCACCAAGTACAATGAAAATTTTGTAGCCCAGTTGGTGTCTTCCAAAAAAATGTCAATAAATGTTAAAAGGCAATTAATTATTTAAAATGACACATGCACACACTCATCAGTTACATTAAGCCTATGGTCTGTTACATTTGACAGCATTCAGTGGCAACTGCACTTGGATAAAAACTGTTCTTAAATCTATTTGTCCTGGTCTTAATGGACCTGTGCCTACTCCTTGAAGGTAGTGATTGAAAAAGGGAATGTCCTGGATGTGAGGTGTCCCTGATGATGATTTGGGCCTTCTTGAGGCAACGTGAGCTGTATAGCTCTGTCAGAGAGAGGAGAGGGCAGCCAGTGATCTTCTGACCAGTGTTAATGTTCTTCTGAAGCACTTTCCTCTGAGCCCCCGCATTTAGACCAGGGGTGGTTCACCTCAGGGGTTCAGCCTCAGGGCTGTATGCAGCCCGCAAGACCATTTGACCAGGCCCCCCAAGGCATTTTTCATATTTAATAAACCGTAATTTATGGCCTAGTCAGGAAGTTGCCATCTTGTGTTTCTGGTCAAACTGCAGGTCTGACTTGAGCCGATATTGGCTTTGATTTTTGTTATTGGTGACACATGTAACATTTACAACAAACTGCTGTGTAAATGTATCCTAGAGGTACTAGACACTTTTTTTTCCATTTTAAATTATTATTTATTTATTTATTGCAATATATGCTATAGGTTATGCTTACTTTATTAGTTATAAAATGTGTGGTTAAAATAAAAAGAATAAATACGGTAAGCCAGCTGTTGCGCGGGATGTGTCTTGCTGTTCAGCTGTGTTCACTCTGGTGCGTGAACGCGCGCCAGAGTGCGTTCACGCACCAGATTGTTAGCAATAATATTGTATCACATTTGCCAGTTTCTGAATAAGATTGGAGCTAAGGCTCGGACATTATGCACAATTATCAGATGAAGGCAGACCCACAGATGTAGTCGAATTTAGATTTGGATAAAGGTGATTTAGATAAATAAATAAAAAAACATTGCTTTATATACATTTGTGTAGGTTCTCAGTCGTACAGGAGTTGTCCCTCGTAGGCAAAAATTCTTCGGTCTTCATCTGTACTTTATATAAATTTGCCCAATACGCTGAAGGTGGGATTTGTCATGTGTAAATGATATTGCCAAATATTCTTGGCCATATGGCCCTGATCCAGACGACCCTCACGAGAGCAGAGACGGTGTGGTGACCTGGTTTAGAGCCTGCAGGACCCGGGATCTGAAGGAGATGGTGGCACACAGCAGAGCCAGCAGCCAGAAGATCAGCAGGACTCCAGACGACTGCACCCCCTTCATTCGCTCGTACTGGACCAGCAGACAGCTTAGCAACTGCACACAGCACACAGGCACATGACCGGCTTCAAATCACCTACTACAAGCAACATATTTGGGGAGTTTTTGATGTCGTCAATTTAATGCTTTGAAATGTTTCGACACTGAAAAAACATGTTTCAGGCATTGTATTTTATAAATTATATTGTCTTAAATTCAAAATGAAAAATTCCCCTTTTAAGGCGAGACACAACAGGTGAATAGGGAAAAAATGTAAATTGAGTGATATTCATTTGAAACTTTTGCGGATATAAATATGAGAAAAGAATGTATTGGAAGTTTTCTGTCGTTTTATATTTTCATATAAAAATAGGATGTGTAAAAATGGCCAAAATGACCTAGATTTACAGCAGCTAGATTTAAGTGTATGGTTTTACTTTGTTGATGTCTTAGTAACAAAGATTTGTTATGGGGGGATTGATTGATATCTTGTACAGTTTTCTGTAAAAGTTCAAATTTTGCCTTGTTTTTTGGGGTTCAAAACTCAATAAATCAGGTTAGGAATTATATTGAAAAGTCACAATTTCGAGCAGGAGAATAGCAGTCTACAGCACAAACAGATAAGCCATTAATGTGAATCTGCTACAAGCTGCTACAAGGAGAAAAGTTGAAAAATGTATCTGACCATGGTGATGCCCAGGACTGTGGGGCTGAGGAAGTGCACCGGTGCAGGGGCAAGCTCACGACTTCTTTCCCAGAAAGAATAAAACACATCTGCCCAGCAGATAATCCACAAGAGGACAGACACCACCTGAAAACACAGCATGAACACAATGAGACAACCACAGAAAAACAAACATGTTCAATTGACTCTGTGCATAACCTTTGAATCAAGTTAGCGCTAGCTCCATGAACACCACCATCATTTCCGGTTCCGGTATTAGCATAACATTAGCATAGCCTTCTTACCCTTGTACTTGTGGAAGTAACTCGACACAAACAGTTTGAAGTCCTTTTCCCTCTTGCTTATTGGAGCAGAAGAAGGCAGGTCAACTATCCTGTGGACGTTGTTAATGGTTGTTTATGTATGGACTTACATCCACACCTACAAAGGTAAGTAGGCTAAGCTAATGCTATGCTAATACCAGAACCTGAAATTAAGGTGGCGTTCGTGGAGCTAGCACTAGCTTGACTCAAGCGTTATGCACAGAGTCAATTACAGAAGAGGCCAAATAGAATAAGGGATTCATGGCACTTCAATGGGAATCGCATATTTGGGATCTGTTCAAAACATCTCAAATATGCTATGTGCTAATGTTACGCTAACAGCAGCTAAAGTTGTGCTAACAGCTCTAAGTGCCATCGATCGGCAAGATCACTTTTTGCAACCGCCACAAAGTGGCTGAGTGGTTAGTGCTCTTGCCTCACAGCAAGAAGGTCCCGGTTTACTTACGTTCTTAAGTAAATTTACTTTGTTACTTCCCACCACAGCCAAATACGCACTTTTTTTTCACTTAAAAAAGTGACATAATAGACCTTTAAGGAGCGATTCAATAACTGCATCAACAAGTAAATTTCTCCATTGTGAGATAAAAAAAAGAGCTATCTTATCTTAATCCAGGTGACTTACAGTCTTGGCTTTGTTGAAATGGTTCATACAGATGTAGCCATTGTTGTGACTGTGGAGGTAGAAGATGTAGAAGGGAGCACATAGCCAGAGGTAGAGGCAGGGCAGCCAGGCCAGCACCGTGTTCTGGAAACACTGGGTCAGCTCTGGAGCGTCCGTGTGCCAGGTCAGGTTCCAATCCTGCAGAGAGCAACAACAACTAATAAGGCTGGGAAATAAACATATTTTGGTTAATCTCAATAATCGGTGAGCTACTAATGGATAGAACTAGAGCCAATCCTGCGGCAGCAACAGCAAACAGCTTTGGACTTTGAGGAATAAAATGGAAAACTAAAACGCCTACCTCTGCCCTACAAAGACGAGGCGAGACTCAAAAATTGCGTATAATTGCGGAAAATATGGTATATTCCCACAAATCTATTGTAATAATAATTATGAGTCTATAAAGCTTTAGTTATATGTGCATTGTGGGACTTTTTATGTGGAGATAAAACTTGACCTTTAGGTGACCCAGTGGCCTTTACTTTCCATCACAGCGGCCTTTATGTCCAGGATTAAATGTCTTTTTACAGAGACTGGTCGATTTTCACTGCGTTGCCATGGAGATGGCTCCATCAGCAGAGACCCAATTTCTGAGCAAATAAAATGGGTGCATCCTCCACTGGCAAAGATGAGACTGAAGTGAAATGGGAAAGCTCTAACTGCTGGCTATTACCATCAGCAAGTGGAATACAGCGTTTACACTGTTGAGAAACCAAATACTTCTCTGGTACTCTGGAGACGCCGGACACATGTACTCAGCCCCAGAGGAGGAGTGGACGTGTTGTTTACTTATTTATTTATTGTTCATTTGGTTGGGACAGTGCACGCTAATGAACACACATGAGAACCATGCATGTAAACACACCTCTCCGGATTGTAGTCTTGGGCTAATTTGCATCCGTTGTCCCACACTCGCACTCATAAACACACTCTCATTCATCCTGATCTATTGTACATGTTTTTAGTGGTAGGTGAAACCGGAGCACCCAGAGGAAACCTACGCAGACACGAGGAGAACATGCAAACTCCACACAGAAAGGCCCCGTCCTGGCCCGGGATCGAACCCGGGGCCTTCTAGCTGTGAAGCACGAGCGCTAACCACTGTACTACTCGTCTTGGTGTGTGTTGTTCTGTGGTCAACCCTTTGTCCTGTGTATTCTGTCCATGTTGTAGGGCTGGGTACCGTTAAACAATACCAGTATGGTATCAAAAAAATAATGAAGGTACTACCGGTATCAGAAAATAAACTGGTACCGAAAACAGGTACCGAAAAAATATTTTTCTTTAGAAAGCAAATTTTGATGCCTGGTGGGTCTGGACTCTGGAGACTGCACTAAAGAAGTGACTTCGGTGTTTCAGCTCAAAAAAGACTAAAAGAAAAGAAGAAACATTTTATAAAGTTGGTTCTGCACAACAAAACTAAAAATCAACTCATTAAAACAGCTCAAATTTAGATAAATAAGATCAATTTCGGTCTTTTAAACTTATCTAGATGTTTACTTTTTTTGTGTAGATGACAAAAAATGTAGTACAAGGTTAAGGTTAAGGTGAACTTTATTGTCCCCGGAGGGAATTTGTCCTCTGCATTTGACCCATCCTTCGTTGCCGCTGGGGCAATCCGTCAGGAGCAGTGCAGTGCCCGGGGACCCATCTCCAGATGTGGAGCCAGGCTCATGGTCAGGATTTAACCTAATGTGCATGTTTTGGGTTGATGGGGGAAACCGGAGCACCCGGAGGAAACCCATCCAGAGACAGGAAGAAACATGCAAACTCCACACAGAGTTGAAAAAAGTGTTGTTCAGGTATCGGTATCGTAAACGAAAAGTATCGTTAAAGTATCGGAAAAAAATTAACGATACCCAGCCCTAGTTGTGGGTTGTCCGTTTCCCTGCCAGGGGGACATGTAAATTAGCCTAAGGCTAACTCTGGTACAATGCATCAAATGGAAACATTTATGTTATAATTGCACATGGTCCCTTTTTAAATAGATAAAGTTAATTAAAATCGACGATGTGGAAAATGGCTAAATTGTGGAATGGGCTCAGTAGCATCACGTCCTCTTCACATGCGCTGCATCATGGCCTGTTTACCAGCTTTACAGATGCTTCGTCGTTTTCAAAAATAACACCTGCACATAACGATCTGTCCTTTACAAAGACAGCTGTGGTGTTTTAGGAGCGAGCCACGTCGTTTCCCTCTGCTAAATCACAAGTTGTTTTACACTCGGTCTCATCCTAAACTCCGCCCCTTTTCCCCTCCTGTGCGAGTCTCCATGGAGATGCTGTCAATCACAGACAGCAGCATGTCAGCTTTGAGGATGAGGTAAAACACCATTGAATACTCTTGTAAATTGCTGTAGAAGCTTTAACTATCATTGGACTGAAATACATGATCACAAAAGCTTGGACTGTGAGCAGTTTGACCGTTAGGCCTGGGCCATATGATGATAAAAATCCAATCGTGATCTGGTCTCCCCCACTCAATTCCGGAATAACACGGAATTGAGTGGGGGAGAATCCTATAGGAGCGTCTTAATACTGCGCGGAGGTCGAAGTGGTGTTATTTCACCTAAAAATATAGTATCCGTTTTATCTGCTTAGAAAATTGACAGTTTTAATTTTGTGTAACTATACTTTGAACGTGTAACTACTGACATAACCCTATTTAAATAGGGGAAACTTGGAAGAGATCCGTGGCTTCTACATTTGGCCCCAAGGGACTATACTGTAGAGTCAAAATGCTAACACCGTCTTTGGTCGTTTTATGGGACAGACGCCACGCACAAAGACGAGGCAGCCAAGCATCGACTCATCTAAGCCCAGGTTAGAACATATGTAAGCATGTAAAAGCGCTGAACTATTCCTTTAAAGCCTGAGGTGCTCAGGCTTGTGGGGCAAATGTCGTTGAAGTTAAAACACGTAACCTGTGGTTTCTGAATGTGGAGGGAATAAAAACTGCAGAATCATCTGTAATAATTATAGGGAGAAATAAGTTTCCTCTTTTTAGTCATAACTCTGGGAATGTTTTCAATGACAAAGCACTAGAACATTGTCAGAAGAGGAAAAAGGTAGAGCTGGGTGTTATCCCCGTAGCAGTGAAAAGTGAATGTGATGTTTTCTGAAGATGTGACCAAGAGGGAGAAGGTAGATTAGGACCAGATTAGCAGTGAGCATTAGAGTGGTTTAATTATTGAGCCCCAGGGAGTGCGGCTGGACACTAGCCATCTCAAAAGGCCCTATACACATTTTCAAGTAGAAACTGAACTGTCGTTCAGTTTGCTGTCACGGAAGATATTTGTGGAAAAACACCTTTGTGAACGGTGGATCTAATTATTAAGTCTTTTTGTTGATTGTGAACTTGCACACTAGTTGTTTACATTTGCGGGACACAATTGCTGTATTTGATAAGGATACACCGATCTGATACTGTTAACTCATTGACTGCCAGCCATTTTCAAATCAGTGTCTCCCATACTGCCAGAGGTTTTTCAGGATTTTTACTGTTTTTTTAAGACCAACAGAAAATGGAGTTCTAGGTCTATGTCAAAACCAAGAAGAAAAGAAGTTTGCTTGTACATCTTCCCATTCTTTAGTAATCGTCAGTAGAAAACGCTGGTTTCTGACCAAAAAACTGAGAAAACTGACGTTTTGTGAACAGTAACATTTCAAGCAGAAAAATGTCTTTGATTATAATATTTTTTGCTTTAGTGACATCTCAAACAACTGAAAAGTGTTTTCATTATATAATACAGCAGAAACAAGAGTGAGAAAAGGCTTTATTTAGATGTTAAAGCCACAAGGGACATTTTTTTCCCATATTTTCCTGCTCCACTAAATCTGTCCAATTTTCCATTTTCCTGATAATTCATCTTAGACTAGGTTTACTATGGGAATGTCATAGCTCATTCCTAAGACAAAGAAGAAATGTGGTTATAAACCTCACTTCATTCTTATAATTTCCCGAAAGAAAAGAAAGATCCACACGGACATAAAAGATGGACTACATTTTTTTTAAATTAGTTAATTTCTTGCACACATTTATTTGTCAATATTGAAACATGGGAACAGATAGAGGCTCAGGCCGCTTTGCAGTTTTGCTCACTGTAACTAAATATATCATTTAAAGTTGTCAGGAATTACTGAGAAAACGGTGTTGATGTGAAATATAGTGGCTAAATTGCCACCCAAAGCATATTAGCTTTACAAACTACAGCAGTATTTTCATCGCTCCTACCATGGCAGTAATATAAAGACACTTAATAGGTTGCACTCACACTCGCACTTCCATTTCAGATGGAGGGCAGGGCCAATACAACTCTATGGGAGAAAAACAGTTTTTGAAGGAAATTTCAA
>OMNZ01099997.1:0-17046 GCA_900303255.1 Lesueurigobius sanzi | reverse complement strand
ATGAAATTTTAAAGAAATAATTACGATGCTCAATCCAGCCGCTAGGGGGCAGCAAACATTTTTTTTTTTTTTTTTAAGGAAGCAATTCCACACCTGTCCAGTAGAGGGCACTGACACTGTCTTATGGCCATACTGCCTTTGCTCTGCCAGATCCTGTGAAATTTCTGAAGCTAAGCAGGGCAGGGCCTGGTCAGTAGTTGGATGGGAGACCGATACATTTAAATTAATACCAGCTTTAAAATTGTGAGTGTTGTTTAAGAGTGAAGTAATAATAATGAGCCTGTGTTCTAATTTTGTTTATT
The DNA here is from genome assembly GCA_900303255.1 of Lesueurigobius sanzi. Taxonomy (NCBI): domain Eukaryota; kingdom Metazoa; phylum Chordata; class Actinopteri; order Gobiiformes; family Gobiidae; genus Lesueurigobius; species Lesueurigobius sanzi. The sequence goes on along the minus strand of OMNZ01099997.1, from coordinate 16,744 downwards.
TGTGTAATAGACTGATTCAAATAGAATATGGTCATCTAAAATACACCAGACTGAACTAAATTACATCTGTATAATTCTAAATTTCCTGGGGGAGGACCACCAGACCCCCCACATAAATATACTGTATTTTCATCTCACTATTTCCAAACTGCTGGCTACAGCCCGGGTGCCACGGGCCAATGAGGTGAATCAAAACTGTGCTCATTATTGCTATTCATTTATAAATAAATAAAAAGTTTGGTCAATAGTATTTACAATATATGTGGCCAAATTCAATTCATCGTTTGATCCGGCCCTCGGACTCAATCCAGGTTTCTCATCTGGCTCCTTGTAAAAAATAATTGCGCTTTTAAAGTTTGAAACGATTGGATCTGATTTTACCCAATCGCTAGCGTTTGGTCGACTCCAACAGCCGCCTCCCCCCCTCGCTGAATGGCTTGGATGAAGTTCTTTCGATGTTTCGCGGCCACTCAGATCAGACCCAGACGAAACATTGATAATTGAGTTTACAGATGGCTAAGGCCAGGCTTCTACTGATGTAAAAAGTCATAGAATTGCTTATTGGAGCTTTAAATGCACCAAAAAAAGGATGATTTTGCAGGATTTGCCTCCTACAACTGCAAATACATTTGATTCCAATGAAGTTTGGCTACGTTTCCCTGTTGCATTTTGACCAAACAATGACAGTAAGGAGGGCAGTGAATCAAACCGTGGAAAATATTGCAATGAGGAATTTCTAACCAAAACTAAAGCAGTGCAAATTAAAATAGTTTTAATCGATTAAACAAAAGTGGAGAAGTGTTTTGAGTAATTGCTGGATAAATGACTAAATAATGATAATTTTTGTATTATTTGGTAAAATGAAATATTGCTGAACAGCTGTGTAAAAAGCCATGTCTGTTTGGAGTTATTGTGAGTGATTGAATTCATTGAGACAGATGTAGGCTTTTGGAAACGAAAATATGTCAACGGGAACATCGAAAGCAATTAAACTTCTCATTCTGACACGAAATACAAAAGCGAACCATTTGAATGTATCAAATAAACACATACAGATGAGACAGGATGACAAAGACGAGGCGATTATTTGACAACCTGCTCAGACATTTCATTGTGTGAGACAAGTCCTAATCATCTCTATGGTAAACATGGACCAGTCACGGCATCATTACAGTGCAGATCGCAGGTGTTTTGACAGCCTTCAATTTACCTTTATAATCACTGCTGTCTGAACGTGAAAGGAAATCATCGATGACTTTTCAAAACAATCTACAAACCATTATTATAAGTTTGTAGTAAATTTCAAGAAGAATACGAGCGATACTGTATGTATAGTGTGCTGTTGCAAATAAGTGGCAGAGGGAGAGATAGCAATAGGCTCTTTTGAACGGCTCTTTAAGGTGACGTAGACGTGGGCTATATACCGTTTAGACCACTGGTTCCCAAAGTGGGGTCCTCAGAGGCACTGCAGGGGGGCCGCCAAAGGTTGTCCACAAATCAATCACATCAAAATAAAATGAGTTTATAATGAATTGTGTATGAATGTGTTGATATAGGATGTAATTGTCTGTATTGTCACTGCTTGTATTGTATATTTAAAATCTAGCAAAAACCATTGGAAAACAATTACATTTTCTTTTAAATAGTGTGAATTCTTGTCATCGGGGGGCCCCAAGAGGTCTTTGGATGTGTAAGGATGCCGCGACACTCTCAAGTTTAAGAAACCCTGGTTTAGACAATAATATCCAAATTGTTGTTTCGACAATATGCAAAATTGGAATATCGAATATTTCATCATTTGTGCAATCCGACCCCCCAAATATGAAAAGAGCTGACGGCAGTTAAAGAGAAAACAAATAACACACACTAGAACCTTCTAAACAATTGTATATGCAGCGATTTCAATATTGCAGGGGTTTGTTTGACTGTATTTTATGTGCTTTTTTTTAGAACAAATATATAAAATCACGATTGTTTCTGCAACTACAGCAGGAGAGTAAGCTGCTCCCGAGTCTTACCTGTGTTATGTTGCTTCTTAAAATCCCATCACAAGTTGAAGCAATAATCCAAAAACGTAAAGAGTAAAGCCCATGTAATGTATCAAATAATAACATATCTGCTAGAAAAGGCAAAGTGCATGGTTTGCGGTTGTCTGTGCTCTACTTTGGGTAGGCTTAAAATCCAGGCATTTCGCCCCAGAGGGTAAACACACGCTTTTCCGCTGGGGTGCCCCTAGTGGCCGTTAGACCAGGCACAGTTTGTTTAGGACAGAAATGCAGATGTTAAAATAAAATAAATATAGGTTGGTTATAAAATGAGTCATATTTTTAATAATGTGCAAACTGCTCTGTGCTGCGTTCTCATTGTTGCTCTGAAGAAGAATAAAAGTTTTTTTGAATTTGAAAAAGGAGTAGAAAAAGAATAGAAAAAAAATCTAAATCGGGAACATGAAACAGTCCTTGTGTTACAATAAATATGACTTTAGTACATTAACTTGGTTCATGTTGGGGTAAAATTGTGGAACGAATTAACAGAAGATTTGAAAAAATGTACTTCTTTGTTACAATTTAAAACTCACTTAAGTTTCAAATATTTAAAGAATATGAAAAGTGAAACTTTTTTTTTGTGATGTTGAACATGGGATATAATACATATGAAGCTTAAAAGCTGGTTAAACCGAAGATGTAGGACAGGATAGGCTAAAATAAGCTCTGCTGCCTATTCCTTTTTTGGTTGCAATTATTGCAATTAAATATTATATTGTTTGAACTGTACCTTTGTTGATGTGATGACCAAAAATAAAATGATCAATCAATGTTTAAATAATAATGTCTCATTATATCTTTATGTACTGGTAAATCTATGCAATAATAGGTCAGATGCAGCAAAATGCCGACTGGACCTTCTTTGCCAGTTTGCACACATTTCTTTGAAGGAATGCAAAAACTATCGAGATCGAGATCTTGAAAAAAAATGTTGAGAAATTCATTTTTGTCAATATCTCCCACCCCTATGCTGATGTAAAACCAAAACTTGGTTGGCTAACAAAAAATAAAAGACTCATCATGTGTGTGTTTTGCATACTTGTAACCTAAGCACTCAAACCCTTTGACGCACTTCTTCCAAGTGCACACTTGATAGAGGGCCGCAGGGTGCAGTGTGGGTATTGGGACAGGGCCTACCGGTTGGGTCTTCACTTCGCAAATCTTGCTGGCTTTCTTTGAGAGTTTGGGCACCATTGCACTCGAGCGAGTCAGAAAATACTCATCAATCATCAAAAATGTGTAATCAAAGATAGGCAGTGCAGGGATATTATTCTGCTTGAAGAAAATGATGTGGTGTGCAGCTCAGCAAAGTCGACCACTTGCTACGCCGCCATCTTGAAAAGTCCAACAAGATCCCAAATTTTGTCCCAGTTTTTTAGTTGGAAAATGTGGTCACCCTAGAGACGGCTAGCAAAGTTGTGGCATGAGTCCGGGGGACTTCATTCTTCCATTGTGAAAATGTCATAATTGAACATAAGTGGGGTGCTGTCTTTCTCTATAGCTCCCTCTGCTGGCAGCTATGAAGAAACACTGCCCCGTATCATAAATAGTATGAATGCCACCTGAATGAATACAGCTGTAAAAATAAAAAATTTCCCTTGGTTTTTGGTGGTTCAAGACTCAATAAATCAGACGAGAATTAACTATTGAAAAATTCCTCTGAACAAGCCTTCAAATAAGTGCAAGACTGGAAAGTTTGGGTCTTTTACTTGTTTGGTGAAAGATTATAAGTTGAGAGAGCACAGCGGCCCAAAACCAGAAAACTGGAAAAAAGGAAAAGAAAAATGGCTGCAGAGTCTCCCCATGAGTAATATTATTTTTCTGAAATCTGTATCCGCATCTTCAGGCATCACTCATCACATTTCTGATGCTATTTTGGAGCACTACTGCATCTCTGTTACCACCTACGATTAAAATATAAAGTACTTTTACCTACCGCTGTGAGGAATTTGGCTTTCACGTTCTGCAGGGAAATGAGCGAATGCATCGGTGAGTACAAAAAAGTAGGTGGTTGCCGGCTGCGGGAGTATGAAGAGGGAGAGGGAGAAGAAAGCGATGCAATTCAAATTCAACAATCTGACGGAATAATTTATTGACTTCTGCGGCTTTGGTAAAGAGTTTCTGATAAATGGAGCAAGTCACACTGAACTCTTATCAAAAAATGGGAAGGGGGTCACACCAATTGAGAAAATATATGTGAAAACCTGAAGCCTGTGCGCTGATTTGCTATTTAATGGTGACAGATGCCGAAGTCGGGAGGCCAAGCGCGCCTCTTCATCTCGATTTGGGAAAGGGTTTAGACTCGCAGAAATGGAGCGCACAGTCAGATCCACCATCCGTGCTATTTATTCAAGCGCAATCAAACTGCACACATGAGAGACCAGACGCTGCCGTCTGAACATGTCAATGAGGATCAATGCATGTTTATCGTTGCATAGAATATTCAAATGAATGTTAAAGCGTTCATTTGACATCAAAACCTTCTAAAGAGCCTGTAGTTTAAAATGTAGGTGGTGGCTATGGAAAAGTGTCAAAATGCTGAGACTTGAACTTTAAGTGCTCCAAGGAAAGTTCTATTTAAGCTGTGAGACGCTAGCTTGGCTAGCGCCAGACTAAATATCACAAGTGAATATTTAGTCTCTCTTCATAGGAGAGGTGTGGTTTACGATTATCCATAGCCGTTTATTGGGTGCTACGAATGTCTATCATATGCACATAGCCCAGAGTCAATCGTATCAACTGTACCCGATGACCTATGAGCCTCAGCTAATCCAGTCTGTGTCATCGGTGCCGTCCCTCCCCGTTCTGTGATTGGTCCCCAAATCCCTGCGAAGATTTCGGCCTTCGTTTCCAGGCTGTTGAGCAGTTCGAAATTATTTGAGTGTGAGCAGCATGGGTATTCCCAGGCTAGTGAGACGTAGCTCTGCTCCAGCACTGAGTCCATGGGGCTGGCTGCGCCGCACTCCTGGACTTTATTCTGATTCTTCATGCTCAGGCTACCAAATATGAGCATATTAAAATTGAGGATGCTCTCCACAAGACTCTGGTACACAGTTTCAAAGATAGACGGATCCACACCAAAAATATTCAGTTTGCAAAGCAAACACAAACATTGTGAGCATTTCTTAAAAATGAAGTTGGTGTTCTCAAGAAAGGCATGTCTCCCATCTATGTACAGTATGTGCCAAGATATTTGAAGTTGTCAACCATCTCAACAGTTTGACCATGAATTTTTACATGTGTCAATATCTCTTTATCAGCGTGCACAATGAGCTCCTTTGTTTTAAGAACATTAATTCCTAAACAGCTGTCCACACACAGCTGTTGTGACATGGGCAAATGATTAAAATACAGACTCTCCATCACAATGATCCCTTTCTGTATTAAACAACAAGAGCCATATCAGCATATTTAAACAGTTTAAAAGATTCCTCATGAACTTGAAAAGCATTTGTATAAACGGAAAAAAGCAAAGGAGACAGAATTGTCCCTTGAGGTGAACCTGTATTTAGAACAGTCTCTTATGAGATTTCAGAACCAAGTATTACTCTTTGAGGACGGTTAGATAAAAAGTCTCTGACCCATTTGATTAACACTGTGGTACACAAGTCGGTGCAGTAAAATATGTACCTGCATAGAATTGAAGGCTGATGTAAGCCTTGTTTTAGTAGCCTTTTATTTCATAAATATCATTTTAATAGTCAAAGTATTATTATATAGCAAATGCAATCTTGGAAATAGCCTAAAGTTAATGTGGGTTAGTTTTCTAAATGGTAATCTACACCATTATGTGCAAAACTTTGATAAATGAGAGCCAGTAACAATATGTGCCCAAAAAATGAGATCAGTTGATTACGTGAACATCCTGAATGACTGACTGAATCACTTATTCCATCAATGGACTTCTTCTGGCCCTGATGGTACGAGTCTGCCCAGAAGTAAAGTCCAACCCAAACCAGTAAATCTGATCCAGATACAGTCATCTTTCTTTAAAATTATCCCAAAGGTGTTAAGACGTGCATTTATTCTTTGAAAGGTTTCCCAAGTAAATAGTAACTAGTCACCACCGATCCCTCCCCCTTTCTGGTCCCTGACGCCTAATGCCTATTTTAGATTGAGCCCATGTGGCGAGTTATTGGCAAACACATTACTTTAGGTTTCCTTTTTTCTCAATCAATTCACTGGAAAGCTAAAAACCAATCTGGAACGCCGGCAGCTCCCGTGAGGCCTGATTGATGAGTCGGAGCGGGAATGTGCATATCCAAGCAACGTCCCCAATCACGTTTATATGGAATGTCCACGGATTCTATTGGGCGGAAAATGTGGATGGAGTGAAGCCGTCATGGGTTTGGCACCTCTTGGATTTTCGGAGAGCAGTCAAAGCGATGTGGCAAGAGGGACCTTAGGTGAATAGCGGGGAAATAAACACGTGCGGATCTATAGAAGGATTGACTTTGCAACACACATAGAACACAAAATGAACTTAGCCGGACTAATCAATTGGAAAGGGCTTCAGTTGTTAACTAAATTTACTTTAGCCATATGGGAAAAGCTACGTTTTTTTTGTTCAATCTTCGGATTTAGGGCCAGTTTGTGCTCATACGTTTACATCCCTTGGCAGAATGTCAGGGTATATAAACTCATGCATTTCATAGAATATGAATGATAACACAAAAACCTTTATTTCACTGATGGTTCACTAGCAAGGATCACAACCTCAAACATGATGCTCAAAGAATGTATTAGGAAAAGACAAAGCAAGGCGTAAGACATGAATAGCTTATTTGGGCTTCAGAGAGGGCCGGGCTCCTGGGCCTGTATCCCTCCCGATACCTGACAAAGAGAATGAGATGAGATTAATGAGGGTGGGGAGGGAGGGGCACTGAGACGAGAGGACGAGGTGAGTGGACGGGCTGCCTAAATAGCTGGGAGACCGGAAGGGGCGTGGAGGTGTGGTCCTGCTCCCAAACTTTTCAACTAGAAACAAGCCAAATGTCCCTGATCAAAAGTATACATCTTGAAACAAACATCAATTTTGTCAGAGAGTCCTGTATTTCAGCTGAAGTGAGTTTTTTTTTGCTCCTGAACAATTTTCCTGGCAGTTGTTGAAGGTTATGTAAATGTTAGATCAGGGAGATTTGTGTAGTTTCTGATTCAGTATGATTTAATATGAGTAAACTCAGTTTTTTGACAATAAATGGCTTCGCGCAACCACTAACTATGAGTGGAAAAGATTTTTGAGTTATCGAAAATGGCCAAAAGATTAAAAGGGTAAACTTTTGAGCACAACTATCAGCAAAATAGAACCATACATTTAAACCTGGCTGTGTTCATTTAGATTTTGTCACTGAAGCTATATAAAATGCCTTATTTTTTATATAAAACATAAAATGACATAAGACTTCCAATATGTTTAATTCTCAACATTTGCAAAAGTTTTAAATCAATATCTCTCTTAATTCCCCCCCATTCACCTGCAGTGTCTGGCCTTAAATTAATTGAGAGAAAATAAAGGCGCAGATCTATAGGATTGACTTTGCAACACACTGACAACACACACAACAATCTTAGCCTTAGACACAACGATTGGAAAGTGCTGCAGCTGGTAAATAAGTAATTAATTTGGCTAATAAGCATTTCCGAAAGTACTCAATAGCTGTCTACTTCATGTGTGGAGGTAGCGCTTTGGCCCAATAGTAGCTCAGAACACCTGCTCAGATCTGCAGGAGCCAGACAGGCTCGAGTGTGACGCATCACGTCCAAGATGTTGTTATTGACAGATGGGTTTGAATAATAGAAAAAACATAACAGTGCTTTTGTTTGAACAAAGACAATACATTTTGTAAAACCTGTGTCTTGGGCATCATGAGAATCAATTTTATGGCTATTGTCTGTAAAAAGGGGCTAGAATTTTCTTCAAATGAGAAACAGATTAGACATAATAATAAAATGAAGGAACTAAGAAACATCTGAAATGAACAAAATAATGATCAGATAAAACATGACTTTTCATGAATGAAAAGGAGCATAAAGAACTAAGGATGCAACAGTTCTCTCATGTCACGATTTCAATTTGATTCAAAACATTTAACGTGCTGAAGTTTTAATAATTTTTTCATATAAAATATTTTTTTCTATTTTAGAAAAAATAGAATCACATGTTCTGCTGTATTATATCAAAATACATTCTAGTGAAAAATATTCAGGTTCTTAGCTCGTATAGACCTTTGAAAATACTGTAATCTTGTATTGTTTTGGCACACTTCATTGTAAATAGCAGGCATAACACTTTTTGTGTAATATGTACAAGAGGGGATCGCTTTATTTTTTTATGAGGGGATGGTATATCGTGGATTCACTGTTTCATATGAAAACCCTCATTTTCAACCACAGAATAAGGCTGTAACGCTTTGGCAGCACGTAAGATTTGTTTGTGTTTATCGGAGGTGAAGCTATAGTTCATCTGAAAGGTGTCGACAATAGTCTGAGATTTTGGACCTTATCTGTCCCGCTCGCAGCAGAGAACTTGTCCGGGTGAGTGCATCGCTGCCACACAGCTGATCTGTGCGATGGTGGCGCGTCCTCAAACTGTCTGTCAGTTTCCAAGATTCAAGATTTTTTATTTGTCAAACCATGTGAATGGTTCGAAATTATGTTTCTCTCATCCTTGATTGTGGAGCGGGGGGAGGGGAAAGAGGGGTGGAGGGAGAGGAGGGAGTTCAGCTTCCCGATGGCCCTGTGTACGAAACTGTTCCTCAGTCGACTGGAACTGACCCGTAGATTCTGCAGTCTCCTCCCTGAAGGCATCACCCTGAAGAGACTGTGTGATGGGTGCGAAGGGTCCCTGGCAATTTTGATGGCTTTGCGGGTGAGACGGGTGGAGTACATGTCCTTAATAGAGGGGAGAGGGGCTCCACAGATCTTCTCCGCTGCTCTCACGATGCGCTGGAGGCTCCTTCCTCACTCGCCATCGCTCTTTCTCATCTCTACAAACACAGCAGCTAACACACATGTTGCTACTCTCCGCCTTCCAGGCACATAAAGCAGGGGGAGGAGTTTCCCACAGGCAGCAAGCTCGGAGGCGGCTGCTCCTCAGTGAGAACATACACAGGGAAACAAACATCGGAAACATCGGAAAATACTATTAACGGTGTAACAATTCACCTGTCTTTTCCAAGGCGATAAAGCCACAACGCACTTCCAGGGCAACGGGCGGAACTGGATACCAGCAGGGATGAAATAACTAACGAACCAATAACATAGATTTGAAGATTAAACAGCCTTTTACTTTCGTATATGTCACGTTCATGGCCACCCAAACGCTCAAGCGCATTTCCCCTTTTACAAAACACAAAACAACGCACCAACGGCGTGATAAGAATAATCAATTTCAAAATCAAATGTCCAATAAATCAGTTCATTCAGTACGTAGTAAAGACCCCGTCAGGTCTGTCTCCCACCGCAGGCCCAGTTTCTACAGAACAACAAAACAATGGGGATTATAGCAAGAGTTAGCAGTGTTGAGGCATCGGAAGCCAGCTCTTACTCACAGCGCCGCGCCTATGCCCTCCCGTACCAGGCCATGTCGGACCAGGTCGTGCCAGCAGCTCCGTGAAGCAGGGATCACCAAAACGATGGACATCAATCCAAGCCGGTTAGAATCCACAAAAGGAAACTCCACGGCAATGCAACTCTGGAAACAGCGGCCAAGTCAGGGTGTGACGTCACGCTCGTTCACGTTCCCGCGCGCGTGACCATAGTCCCTCTAAATACTCTTTACGCAAAGTGCGCACCACACAACACTTTCGCCACCACAACATAATAATATTATGACAAAAATATCACCTCTGTGACCAAGTTTAAACAAGAGGGTGACAGGTTAAAGGTTATATTCACCCCTGCTGGGATGTTTATATGTAGGGACCTTGGTGGCCTTTACAACGGGACATCTAAAATCTTTGATTGATTCAACAATTTGATATAATATCGAGAATCGTGGCATCCCTTTAAAGAAGTAGTAACTTATACTATCGGCTCCTATCAACATGAGCAATATGGGAGAACGTTTGTTGCAGTAAATTGTAGTTTACAAACACGTTTCAAACGGCATGTATGTGAAACAGTGTGTCTCTCAGTAATTAGTATGATATCCATCCATTTCCGCTTTATCCGGGACCGGGTCGCCGAGGCAACAGTCTGAGCAGAGATGCCCAGACTTCCCGATCCACGCACACACTTCCAGCAGCTCTTCCTGGAGGATCCAGAGGCACTACTCCGAGCTCCTCCCAGGTGACTGAGCTCCTCACCCTGTCTGTGCCCAGCCACCCTGCGGAGGAAACTCATTTACACCGTTTGTTTCTACGATCTTGTTCTTTCAGTCAAATCTCATGACCATAGGGGAGAGTAGGAACCAGGTCTAAACCAGGACCAGAGGTAAGAGTAAGAACGTAGGTTGAACGGTAAATCGAGAGCTTTGTCTTTGGACTCAGCTCCTTCTTCACCACAACAGTCCGATACAACGACTGCCTCACTGCAGACGCTGCACCGATCCGTCTGTCAATCTCACGCTCCATCCGTCCCTCACTCGTGAACAAGACGCCAAGATACTTGAACTCCTCCACTTGAGGCGAGGACTCTCCACCGACCTGGAGATGGCAGGCCTCCTTTTTCTGGCGGTGCTGATCTTCTTCCCAGTCACTTCACACTTTATTTGATGAAGATAATGAGATATTTGTCAGAGTTCCTAAAAAAAGTAAATGTAAAACTGAGCCAGTCTTTTGAACACGTCTTTTCCCAAATCCCAAAGATTCAAAAAAAGTCCTATCACTAGTGCTGGAGTGAATAAAGGGTTCATGATACTGACAACAGAGCAGACTAGGGCTGCACAATGAATCAATATCAAATTGACATCGCAATTTGAAATACTGCAATAACCTAACCCCAAAGGCTGAGGGTTTTTTCTGCGTCTCCAGTGTTTCATGAAGCAGAAATATAATAAATAGTACCACAATATATAAATCACGATGAGCAGGTGTGAATCGCAAAAGAAAATCATTAGACATAATGTATATATCGTCCCATGCCTAGACAATATAGACATGAAAAATACATAACATAAATATATAATGTTCAAATCGTAAACCGAATTACAATGTCTGTCTACAAAATCGCTTTTAGGTTTTTTGTCAAAATTGTGCAGCCCTAGAGCAGACCTTCGCTTCGCGCATATCGAGTGTTAGTGCTTAAGGAAAGGGAGGAGGGAGCGGTTTCTTTAAGAGCCATTCTGTCTCATTTCTCGTCACCCAACCATTCTATTGTATGTCGCCAATAAACATTTGTAATCTACTACTCTTGTGGCATGGTCCTTGCTCGTGAAATTGCCAATAAATGTGCAGTATCTTGCACAGAGAGTATGCACATGGTCATATCTAGGACTCCCCTTGATAACTCAACGTTCATCTCAACGACATCCTCTGATGTTTTGACTCCTATCTTTTAAAGAATATATTATTTTTCAGATCGTTTATATGCATGTTGTGTCGGGACATTACGCATGTGTCCTAAAACTGTTTCCTCATTAAAAAGCAGTTGGCGAGTGATTACAAATGCAGATCCAGCCTCCTACGGTCTGTCTGCAGAGTCGACCTTTAACCCACCGAGCATTTTATGGAGAAGGACACACAGTAAACAACCAGAATGCACCGGGGAGTCCTTTATGTTTTAAATTGTGTTATTGTACAGTTATGGCCGCACAAGCTGGTCGCCCATTTTACAGCCGTAATAAAAAGCATATTAATTGTGTATGGATTGCAAAATAGCTGGTGTGCTCTGGTTTCTTGGATCGGTGCCATGTTTATGTTGGAAGCTGATCACTTTTGGAGCCACACGCCAATCTCAGGAGGGGTGGTTGAAGTACTTAACATCAATACGTCAGTAAAAATACAGCTACTACTGGTCAAATATCACCCCAAATAGGAGCGATGGCTGTTATTGTTTTCTTCCGTGAATGGTCGGCAACAGCTGCTGCATTCAGACGTGTAGCTCAGTTTATTTAACAGGCACTTTACACAATAACGCTCCGGGGTGAAAAACGCAAAACATTTTATCAGATGTCCATATCGTTTAGATGGTAATCGTGTTTTGGGGGCACGGAAACGCAAGTGGAAATCTTAAAAACGATCCTCTCTGGCGTCACCATGTAAAGGGTTCAACGTGCAAAAATGTGACCTTTCTCGTCACATAGAAATGAAGTAGAAAGATGCTACGCATGTGCGTTTGGTAGTGGTGCCCCCAGCGGCGGGGGAAGAGAGAGCTGTGACTTACCCCCGCGATGTCCCGAGCTTTCTGCTTGTCTGCACCATCCCAGACCGCGTAGTACGCCAATGCACGGTGAAGAAAAAGTGTTGAAAAGTAATCCAAGCCGCAGAGAAACAAAACAGAAACTATCCACTGAAGAAATACCAAGTTTCTGCTAAGAACAACTAAATGCTTCCTTTGGCACTTCAAAATAAAAGTCCCCAATATTCCAGCGAGTGGAACAGCTTTATTGTGATGAGATCCTGCAGCAACAACTCGTGTAACTCTGCTATTGGATTTTGGTCGACCAAAATTCACCACTAGCCCATCCGTCCAAGGGAAATGGATCCTTCCTTTAAATTGGTTTTCTCCGAGGTTTCCTCAATTTTTTTACCATGTGGTTTTTGTTTTTTTGGGGTTTTTCCTCGCCGTAGAGGAAGGTCTAAGGATGGGGGATACTCTAAGCTTGTTACTCTAAGTGATTTACTTATTCACGGGACATTACATCTGGTCGAGACATTTCATTCGTGTGTGACATTTCATTCGTGCGTGACTTATTTTTGATCATTCTTGATGTCTGATATTGACTTATTTTTGATCATTCTTGATGTCTGATATTGACTTGTTTTTGTCCATACCGACCTTTGAGATGACTTCTGTTATGATATTGGGCATTACAAAAATAAATTGATTGATTGATTGATTGCGCAGACAAGATGAACATCTCACCATCAGGGAAAGTTATTAGCTACTTGTGCCACTGTTGCTTTATTTATGCTATTATAGACCAATTCCTTTGTACTTATGTTAAAATACATGGGTCAATTAAAGAACTGGTGATGTAACCAGGCAACAACAGAAATAAATGTGAAATTTCTCACACTTTTGCGCTGCCATTTAAATGCAGATTTCACCCAGAAATGGCTGTCTAAATGCGGAATTAAAAGTGAAAACGAAACACCACTTTTGTGTTTTTGGTTCAGATGGTTTCCGTCTAAAGGAAGTCACATTTCTGCTACAACGACAGAGAAGCACGGCTCTGTTTGTGAACAATGTTTTTGCCTATCGCAGAACTATTATTTACTATTATTATTTAGTTAAAATATTCATGTTGCCTACCGAAACCCGGATGTGACGACATCACGATCGCTCGTATGAAGGGGAAAGTTACCTGGTGGAAAATTGGCTTAAGTTAAAGTACTGAAGTTTTTGCTTTATAAAGTACTCAAAGTAAAAAGTACATTTCATTTTAAATGAGCATTGTGAATCAAAACTTTGCGGCTTCAAAAACATGAAACATGAATTAGGGCTGGGCAAAAAAAACGATTAATCGAATTTGCAGCTAAAAACGATTTTTATTTAGCAAATTTGAGTTTTAATTAAGAATTAAGGAAACAACTAAACAAAAAAAAGTAAGTCTCTAGCCCATTCCTGTCAAGAGTTACATACATTATGTCATACAAGACATAATTAAAATACTCAATCCAGCCACTAGGGGGCAGCCAATATTTTTAAAGGAAGGAATTCCACACCTGTCCAGCAGAGGGCACTGACACCGTCTTCTGGTCATACCGCCTTTGCTCTGCCTGATCCTGTCAGATTTCTGTAGAAGGCCAGCGTAACTATGAAGGGGGCTAACTGTAATATATATATATTTTTTAAATGCACCTGAAAAATCACATCTGAAAAAATAATTGGCCAAATCGCCCAGTCCCAATATGAATATGCAATACTTATGAAGATGTACTTGTCTTTTCCTCTTGAGTTCACCCCTGGTTTAATTTGTGCAGTTATAAATGACCAAAGAATAGAAAAACAACAACTATATTGATACAAAATGAGTAAATTAGAACCAGCAATTTATCAGGGTTTATATAGGTAGCAGTAAGTCAAATTTCAAATTTAATGCTTTTTAATACCATTTTAATGTCCAAATACTGCATTTTTAATACCCTCGGTGCATATTCAATATTAATTTCCATATTCAATAGAAAATTTGATAGAACAGTTTAAATGCGCAAACCCTGTTTATTTATATACTATTCTTCCTATAACAGGCACCTGTGATCATAATCAGGTTAACCCAACTCTAACCTTTACAACAAAACTGAAGATCGGGTTAAAAGTGAGTCACGAAAGCAGCCTCTAAGCAGCAGCTAGTGACGTACAGTGCCTAAAATCATGTCTAAACTACGGAAACACTCGAGGGACAAAGTGGCATTGAATTATACATCCGCAGAGCACCTGGTTCTGTTCCGGAGTGGGCCTGATAGTGCGAGCGGAGACACTGCAGGCACTCATTCTTTCAATTTCCAGGTTTTGAGCCAGTTTGCTCTTCACATATAAACTTTCACCTGGAAACAAATAAATGTCCTAATCTTTACAATAAAGAGTGTAATCAATGCACTGACTCAATGTTTCTCTATTTAACTATATGGGTAATTATACTTTATATGCACCATTTGCTCAAAATACATTTTTCTCACATTGTGGCAGACTCCAAATATTCCAAACAATATTTTGAAGGTTTGTCCAGAGAGATTTTGCAATATTTAATTCATGTTTTATTGAGTTTTGAACCCCAGAAACAAGGCGAAGTTGAATTTTTTACAGATTTATTCACTGATAACTAGTTTATTCAAAAACCAAACAAAATATCCAACATCCCCTCAGAACAAATCTTTGTAACTATGTGAACAAATTAAAACCATACATCTACGGTATCTATCTATCTGAGTTTGAGTGCTCCTTTCAGACAAAATCCACACATGCTTAAAAAGATGAAAACAAGGGAGGTTTATTATATAGGAGACATATCTTGCCAAATCGACTTTTTCAAGCTTTGAACCATGTTAAAAAGTTGTTCCCTTGTCAGACACAGACCTAGAGCAGTATTTCACTTCATTCACGCAGTTTTGAATGAATCCTGTTTGCGTTGGTCCTCTCATGTTGACTTCTGCAGCGCTTGGTTTTGTACTTCCTGGTACAATTACATCATTGTTCAAACCCCCAAACTGTCCTCCACATTTTTAAAGCCAATAGTCCAATATTGGATCAGTTCTGAGCCGTTCTGTCTCATAGCGTGGACACAGAACCACATGCTTGAATCAAAGCTAAAGCGATTCCCACTGTTGCCTGTAGGGGGCGCTCCAGGCCAAATCCTCATCAGCCCTGACACATACTACAGTATATTTGAGCATCGTGAGACATTATTTGAATTCATAAAATGTAAAATATCAATGCACAGACATCTTATAATGAAATATTTTAAGCTTGTTTTTAAGATTTATGCATAATATGTCCACTTTAAAAGAACTAACAATAACACAACTAACATGAATGTCTGTGGTGTCTGCTAGTGCATGTGAGTAAATGTATGTCAAAAACCAAAACAGAAGGACAAACAAATGATGTGGCTGCTCGGTGGAAGAGAGCGTGATTGTCTCGCCGGTATCGCGCTGCTTTCCTGCTTATTTCCGGTAGTCACTTTCCGGTGGCCAGCCTGCATAGGGAATGAACAGGAGCTGGCCGCTGTTGGTCTGTTAAAGCCAGTGGGCCACTCCCAGGTGCTTAACCAGGTCCAGCTTCCAATTGGCCAGAACCTGAAAGGGAGGGAGGAGAGCCAGGAGCAGCAAAGACTAGTGATGGGATTTATGGCTCTTTAATGGGAGCCGGATCTTTGGGAGCCGTTCGTTGCAAAGATCCGTTCAAAAGACTGGCTCATTTTCAGGCAAATTTTTGTGTTTATTGTGAAAACTAGTTATAAAATAAAATTGTCTTGAAATGAGACTGGTTTCCCTTGATCAGTAAAATTCTTTTATTTTTTTCACTGAAAATAAGAAAAAACAAAACAAAAACATCTCATAAATTAAGATTTAATCAACCACTTAAGCCCGAGGGTCCCCATTTTTGGGGACTTGCCACTTCTAGAGACAATTTCTGTTTTTAACCCTAGTGCACCCCTCCCATGGGAGTTACACTGGAGTCCCTCTGGGGGCCTTTTTGACCCCATTTTGTTTCTCTAATATTTCACTCATAAAATCAAATATTGAAATAAATTTGGGTTCTATGTTTAGTGTAACTTCTTACAAATGCACTGATACTAAATTTACAGTTTTTAATTTTTTTTTTAGTTTGTGGGCCTTGTTTATGTAAAAAAAACACAAAATCTTGAAAAATAAAAGCTATAAAAACACAAAAAACTAATTCTGAGGATTACTTGGACTATTTGGTCACTTCCTAAGTGGAATTTGTCAAAATTGGGTATAAGTGCCATTTTTGATAATTTTGATAATTTTGAATGAACACAAATAGTTACACTGGTGTCCCTCTGGGGGCCTTTTTGACCCCATTTTGTTTCTCTTATATTTCACTCATAAAATAAAATTTTCAAATATATTTGG
>OMNZ01099995.1:0-21566 GCA_900303255.1 Lesueurigobius sanzi | reverse complement strand
AGAACAACATATTGGCTCCCTGAAAATCATGATTCACAACCTGTGGTCGGAGCAGGTCAGTTTTGGGAGCCCTGCAACGATAACCATCATTTTGTCGTGCAAAGTTAACATCAAGCAATGTTCCCCCACAGACCAAACTAAAAAAGAGAATCGACCCAATCACTGTGCTGGATTACTGAATTAAAATGATACTAATGAGTTTAATACCTAATAAAATACAAACAGTTAAAAAATAAGCACAGGAAGGTCCAAAATGTTGTGTAACATTAGACACTTTTATTTTAGTTTAAAATGAGTTCTAACCTGTAGCAGGACGTCACTGTCAGTAAACCCAAAATCTTTGGCCCAACATACTAGCCCTAGGCACCCTTCAAAATGAAGATTGATTGTGTAGTATTTAGGCAGTGTAAAAGTAAAAGAGTCTCACGTTACAACACATACTGTCTGTTAAATGAAGGCCTGCCAGTACAGTATGGTCAATTACCACAAACCCAAACCTGAAACTTTAAGTCATCACCACAGGCCACATGAAAAATAACTTTTATCAGTTCTAAATGCACAAAAGACGCTATTAGAAAGAGGACAGACCAACAATGCGAGAATTGTGTAGTAAATGAAAATCTGACCCATATACAAGTTGTTTGTTTGCTTCATCCACATTGAAGCACATTTTTAGCTCTAGTTACGTCCTGGGCTTCATTCTCCTTTGTCCTGTGTCTCTCCTGCAGTGCTGAGTGGAGTAGAGTCTCGGGGAGTGCTCAGGAAGATCAGTGACATGTTGGAGGTGATTCTGAAGAGGATGGACACTCTGTCTAAACTGGACAACAGCTCCACCACTGACGCACGCCGCCTCGATGAACTCAGCTCCGCAATCAACAGGTGAGCGCAACGGAGCCAGACACAGCAGTGGCCTCATTATCCTCAACACTGCTTTGAAATCAGTGATGGAAATATGTTTTTGTATTACATTTTTAGTGGAATCCATCTTCGCTAAAATGGAAAAGAAGCCCATACAGGTTTTGATAACAATACTTTTATATTGTACTGGGCAGGAAGCCATGTCCAAGAGTATCAGGATGGTGGGTGAAGTTGCATAACTAAAAATAAAAAAGTAGATGGCTAAAATACCCTGCCTGGCCAAAAAAAAGTTGCCACAAAAAGAAATGTCACACGCACCTTGGACTGCCTTTCGCATTAATCATTGCACCATTAGCTGTGGCATTGTTTCAATAAGCTTCTGCAGTGTTTATAGATTTATTTCCATCCAGTGTTGGATTAATTATTCACCAAGATCTTGTATCGATGATGGGAGAGTGTGACCACTGCGCAAAGCCATGTCCAGCACATCCCAACGTGGAGTGGAGTTAATATCTGGACTCTGTGGTGGCTAAAGGTGGCCACGCACAATAGGATTTTAAATCTTTTGAGACTTAAAATCTGTGCACAGACCACACACACGTAAGGACAGACATGGGGGGGACACATACACACACATGAGGAGTCCCACCACAGATCATGGCATGGGAGAAAGGTTATATTGAGCCACGCCTCAGACTCAGAAAGACTAAAAATCTGGCCAAAAATCCTCTAGTGTGTGTCCAGCGTGTGTGGTAGTAGCTAAGTAGTGATGCCCCTGTACCACTCTTTCTCAATTTCAGCCCAATAAAACCTGGTATTGTCATCTTAGAATATACCTGTACCATCAGGAAAGAAGGAACACATTGATGGAATAACTTGGTAATCAGTTGATCTCATTCTTTGGGCTCATTTTTTTGCTGAACCTAAAACTGACCAATGGCAGCAACTCCAAATCTATTTGCTTAGTTAAATCCAGTTGGCGACTTTTTTTTTGGCCGGGCAGTGTATGAACCGCTAAATATAAATATATTTATACAAAAATCAAATGCATTTCAGAAGGTCTAAACTGCAAGGATAGCTAGTTTTAATATAATAAATCCCAAAGCAGACCACTTTGGTTTGTACTACGTAAATAATTGCTACTATTGTGATTCGCTAATTGCTAACCTTTAAGCTGCTATTCCAATTTGATTGTAATTAATTGCGCAGCCCTATGGGGGATTATAGAGTTATAGCAACCCTGTCTGTTTTGCAGAAAAATATGACTAAAGCATCCCCAAAGTACTGTAAGTTCACCAGTTGCTCTTGATTCTCACCACACACCAGCCCCTTCATCTCTTTTGCAGACTTGACTCCTATCTTCCTTCAATTTGTACTCTTATACTGGCGCTTGTGAAAATTGCTGCCTATTACGGTAAAATGGGTGCTGCAAACAGCCGGCTCTCGTATGACCTTGCTGCTGCGACTTTTTATTAATCCGCTCCTTTCTTTGCCCACATTGCACCCAAGCAGCCAATTTCTCTTGTTTTTTCTAATACTTTCCTTTATTTCACATCGTGTCATTTCTTAGCTCCACTCTGGGGTGGTCACTGTGATGTGATGTGATACACTCGGGCAGAAATCACCGGAGTTCCTTGGATCTTGTTAAGTGATCGTGGATAAGCGCTGGAGGTTCGAGCCGCTAGAGCAGAAGGATGGGGCGATTAATGCGGCCTGGCGTCGGTGTTAACTGCAATCAATGTCTAGTAATGGCCTCTTTAATGTGCTGGGAACACTGCTAGTCTGACTGCAGGGCTGGGGCCGGTGCTCCATTAGGGGTTCTGTCACCAGATGGAGCCATGTGGTGGGATCTGCATGCACGTTTGCAATGGTAATAACAGATTACTATTTTTGTATCTGATTTTCCCCCTAAAAGCTGCATTACGTAACTTTCTATGTGAAAAAAAAACTTGAAGCTAGTCCGTATTTGACCTTTCAGTGACCCAGTGGCTGTACAGGTGCAGCATGGCACCTTTGCTGTCCATCACAGCGGCCTTTCCAGGATCAATTGTTTTTAGGTAGTCATACCAGAAACAGAAACCCTAAAAACAATTGATCCTGGAGTGTCATGAAGGCTGCTGTGATGGAAAGTAAAGTTGTCATGCTGCTATCTGTCTCGATAGAACATGGAGGGCAAAAGTATGGAGAATAAGCACAGATTTCACATAGAAGGTCAGGTTTATAGTCTTTATTTATAGAAGCATATTTTAATGGAATAATAATCAAAAAAGTGCTATGGGCGCCATTTTTTATTTTTTATTTTATTTCTACATTTCTACAGTAACTACAGACCACACACATTTTCCATCTCTTGGGCCAGGTCTAACCCAAAACATTTTTCTAATGTCCAGCCTTATTCATTGATATTTCATAGGGAAAGAGGTGAGAAATTCAATATCCGCCTTATTTTTTTGTTGTTTGTCTGCTTCAATTGACTCTATTTTTGGTACAGATGCTTACAATATCAATGGGAATAAGGCAGAGAGCGATCTGGCAATATTTGGGGAAAGTTCATTTTGTGAACCACCCTAATACGCACTAATATCATTGTTTCTTTATTTTAAAGTTGAATTGTTGTATACAATCAATGAGCCAGACTACCATTCCCTCTCACATTCAAGTTCACCTAAAACCTGCATGTTTTTGAAACCACAGTGAAATGAAGAAGAAATACTCACCCACTCAACCCATTCACCCATCCACATTCCTGCTCTCTGCAAATGGGTCCTTACAGAATAAAGGAACAATCTAGAAGTACCGGGGTGTCATAGCACAGACTCGGAAAACAAAATTGGAATCACATTGGAATCGTGGAACATTCTTGTTAAAATCCTTTGAACTGCAAAGAAATAGCTTGAATGAAACGTTACATCGCCACAGAACTGCAAACAGAGTGCTCTAATAATAGTGAGTGATTGAAACCATTCGTCTGGATAGACATCATATTTATTGCACAAAAATCAGCCTGCAATTTTAGCCTGTTATTGTTACAGGAAAATCCAAAATGGAATCATGGAGCGAGGCGGGCCATTGTTAGTACAGCTACTATCGAGATGCAGCAAGCTGAATGAAAAAGATATTGACTGTATAACTACCCTATTGAATGGTCCCTGCAGACGAGGCACGATATTCCTCTGTATGGGGGTAATTGCATGTGTTTTTGTGCATTCCTCTCGGTGCATTTAAGGGTGACTCTTGTTAAAAACAGTCTGGGCATTGGACCAGGCCACAGCCGTCCAACTGAGCACACAGCCCTGAGGATTAATGTCCCACATTCATTTGCGTAAACACATATTGTCACAGCAGGCACATCTAGAGCAACTAGAGTGTGTTTGTGTAATGAGGGCAAAAGTCAAAATACAAAAACTTGATTTCAAAGTCACGTCTTCAACAAATAAGTACGGACATGGGTGAGTGGTCCCATGATGTAAAGCGCTTTGAGCGCCTAAAGCCTGTGCACATTATGTTAAATACAAATTAATATCACATATTTTCTGAATAGTGCTGTATAACGACATGCCTAACATGGGACTGTGCTCATGGTATGCATTTATTGTTATTTCAGCTTATATCAGGGACAGTGGTATAGATCTTGAGCTATGATTCTGAACCTGAACTGAAGGAGGTGTGTTATGTCATGGGCTAAACTAGAGCATTTGGATACAGGTCACACATGAAATAAAGGCGCCTAAGAAATAAAATGCATTATTATTATTATTATATCATGCAGCACCCTATTTTGAAACTTAAAATTACCTCTTTATGCAACAGGAAATCAGTTATTTCAGTTCTATGGGGCTGGTGTGTTAAGTTACAATCCTAATTAAAATAAAATTTTAGGATTGCAAGATCAGAAAGGATTTGACTTGGTTAAGGCTGTAAAACACAAGTGCAATGAGTAATAATAATAAGTCAAAAAAAAGGTCTGAGGCGTTTAGTGAAAATGATTATAAGTAATTTAAGTACTTTCTTTTTGATCAGACCAGTTTAGGCTTCCTTCCTGCAGTCTTCCTCACAACGTGTCTTTTATATACAGTTTTTGGTGGTGTTTTTCTACCGGTGTGGGTGGGACGACTTCTTCTGACTTCTTCAGTACAGCGTCCCAGGTGTGTGAAAGCAAAAAAGCCCCCTCATCCCAGTTTACTGTCCGGGGGGCACGTCTTTTTTGGACTGAGATTAAATGTCCTTTAATGGAAAAATGAACAGCCTACGCGTTTTGACACAGCACATCAGGGCATCTAGAAGATTCTAGGATTGTGGTGCAGGGCCTGACCATTACCTGGACCCAAGGCAGAAATATACCAGTTTGGTTCTGAGAATTATTATTATTCCTTCTAAATTTGTAATATTTTACCCCTCCTGAATATTGTGATGACTCTTTAGATGTCTTTGTTTGGCACTGTAAGGAGCTGTCATGCTTCGCACACTCATCACTTTTGCTCTACCCTTGTCCTACTGTATGCGCCTCGGTGCCTTCAGTCATTCCTTTGACATCATTTTCCCTTCCCACTCCTCTCGTGACTGACAGCCAAATGCATTATGAGTTTCGCAAGGTTACATGCTAAAGTGTGATTTTTGCCTGTGGGGATTGGGGACAGGAACATCTTATAAAAAACACACACTCTTCTAAATTCAGGCCAGTCGGGCCGACGCACACAGGGCAGCAGTCTCATCTCCGGGTGAGCTTCATCGGTGCTGACATACTCGTGTGTAGCAACCAATAGGACGTGATGTCTGAGTCTGAAGCCTGCAATTCCCCCATAGGGCAGCCACTCGTTAGAGCAGCAAAGTGAGGGAAAATAACGAGGGAGCTGCCAAAAGGGGACAGGAAAGAAAAACGGAGAGATAGAGACCAATAAAACCGAGTTTCCAGTGTTTTACGAAGCAGAGACATGAGAGGAGCGATCCCTTAGGCGTATTGTCCCTAAAGTGGAGCTTGACTTTACCCATCCCTCTGTACTCGCTGTCTTCATCCCATGAGCTCTATCAACAGGGCTACATGCAGAGGAGCTAAGTCAAACAGATGACTTTAGCAGCACTGTTGCTCTACATTTACCAGCAGATCCAACAATGATGCAATTTGTGTCTCTGTTGAAATAAATATCCAAACAGTGCAATGCTGGTGTAATGACAATTTTACTGGTTTTGTGACAGCGTTCAAGTAAAGAATATTGCTGATGCATATCATGTTATTGAGATACAGCAGGAAATACATTTGTGCAAGAATTAAGGATATTAAGATTGTTTTGGCCAACTATTGGACACATGTGTAAACATGAAAATGTTTAGACGAATGAAAGTTGATTAAATACAACATTCAGACGTACAAATTGCATTGCCAATTGTGATTATAACTTAATTTATTAATTATATTGATACAATTAACCACTTTTCATTAAAACAATGCTGTATCGATGTGTGGCCCTATCTCACCTCCCATTGAGACTAGGTCACAACTAGGGCTGGGCGATACATCGATATTTAAGATAAATCGAAAAAAATATTGACCTTTTTATTTTATAGGCTATTTTTAGATAAGATATTTTTTAAATTTAAATGTGCACCTTATAGAGCTTTGTTATACAGTGTTTATGTTTACATTGTATAGTGAGTTTTCAATAAAATTACTCATATTTGGCTTTGACTTGGACTGAACATTTCATTTCACAGCTCTCAGTTTGCGGAAAAAATATCAGGATGTATAACGTATACGATATTCAACCTAAATATATCGGGATATGACTTTTGGTCCATATCACCCATCCCTAGTCACAACCTGGGTTCCCTGAGACGTCTCTGCGGAGTCTCCTGGAGACTTGCCAGGTCTACAGGGAGTTGCGGGAAATTTAAACATGTTTGAGTCTCCATCAGGTCTTGGAGAGGTCTCAATTCAGTTGCGGTGAAGGCGAGGTCTCTGAGACGTCAGAGACCTTGTTGACACGTCTCCCTGGTCACGGAAAAAATAACTCTCCATGAAGTCTCCGCAACTGACTTGAGACCTGTCCGAGACCTGATGGAGACTTGAAAAAGTCTCCAACCAGTCTCCCGCAACTCCCTGGAGACCAGGGACACTTCACGGAGACGTCTCTGAGACTTCACAGAGGCGTCTGCGAACTAGTCTCCAGGCCGGTGAGATAGGACGTCACACCTTCACTCACTAGCTCATGCCATGCTCTGTATTCCTCTCATTATGCCTTCATTATGGTCATTGAGTGGAGTGTGCATTATGCACCGGTCCAGCTTATTAGCTTTAGGGACCAATACTTGGAGTTTGAGTTTCACAGATGACGATAGCAACTGACACTGTGAGATTTTATTTTTATAGTTTATTTGACCTTTACTTTACCAGGTCATTTAACCATAAAAGTAGGTTTGGAGAAAACATATTGTTGTTTATAGGAAACTGATTTTCAGTGAGTGAAAAAGTGACTGGTCCTTAATGTTAATCTTTAATATAGACAGGAGATGCGTGAAATACATTTGTGCAAGAATTAAGGATATTGAGATTGTTTTGTCCAACTATTGCCTTCAAGGCTGCAGATACACATGTCTAAACATGAAAAGGGACTTTTAGTATTTTCTTTTCTGTATATGCACACTTAGTGCTGCTTATATATAGAGGAAGGGCCTAAGGTCCAACATCAAGCTGGACCTTAGGTGAACTTTCTCTAGCCTGCGCTGTTATGTTGACTTCCACATGAAGGCACAGGGAACATTTTTATTTGATCTCCTCTCCTTTTTCAGATGAGCCTATACATGCATTCGACTTACATCTCTTCTCAGTGGCTCAGATTATTTTATATTTTCTCCTTATATTACTCTTCACTCAGTCTGCCTTCTGTTTTTCAGATAAGATGTATTTGCAATTAAACAACAGGAACAATATTGTTTTCTATCCATTAGTGCATACGAGCAAATAAAAACAATTAATGCAGCCTTTTGGATGACAGAAACATTGTTGCACAGCACTAGTATTTACTTTGAATTAATAGCACCCAACTCAGATAATGACTTCTTTCGCTTTGTTATTGTGGTTATTGATAAATTAAAAAACATACGCACACACTGATACACTATGACCAGTGATAATGAAGAACATGTTTTAGCTCACATTCAATGCAAATTATGTAATTGCTACATATGGTGAACAACAATTAACTTGCTCCTGTGGCTGTGTAGGTGCCACTATACAGTTAATGCTGCATATTATGCTAAATGTATGGCACTACTTTGAAATATAGGAACATTACACACTAGGGCAGGGGTCTCCAACCTTTTTTACCTTGCGAGCTACTTTTGCATAACAAAATTGGCTCAGAGCTACTTATACTTCAAAGAAACACATGAAACTAGGCTCCTAGGACTGCCAAGATGATCATTCAACTCAATAAAAGAAAATTACAGTAGTTTCTGCTTTATTCTTTGCTATGTTTGGAGATATTTTGCTCTGAACAACAAAAATTCATCTAAAATGTGACTCATCAACCGTCTGTAGAAATGTAGAAAACCTTTGGCGAGCTACTGGTAGCTCCCGAGCTACTGGTTGGAGATCCCTGCACTAGGGGTTACTATTATGTACCTGTAGTTAAAGGAAATATGAGCAATGTTGTGGTTAAAGCAATTGACATTTTGAGATCATTCAAAATCACAATGTAGATATGACACACAGTAAAGTAGGAAACAATGTTGTTTTTATTGATAATCAATCATATTGTATATAAGAGTTAGCCCATGATGACTCGGGTGCAGAGTTAGATGAATGACTTCACAAATAAACAGATACTCTATCAACAATAATAATAAAACACTACTGTAGCACTCCTTTTATTACATTGCATTTGGTTGTAACTGCTCATAATTTTGTATTTGGCCAGTACAAAGGTGTTATTTCTTAAGACACTTTAGGAGGATGGCCCTTTTGTTGTGGAGAGCATAATAAAGAAGAGACTAAACACACTTAGTGCTTAAAATCAATGCAAAAACCGCAATAAGGGATAAATATTATGTTTAACTGATATGTTGCCTTCATTCTTCAGATTTTTTCTTTTCTGATCTGAAAGAATACTTTTCATCGTAGAGCGCTTACATTGACTGTAACTTTTTTGACATTCACTTCTATTAAACAGGTTTATTAAAGCCTGTTTTGTTGAGTAAAGCGAACCTTCAGTGTTGTTGCAGGGCGGGTGTGCTGCGCATGTCTTTGTAGAATTGACTTCCTGAGGGCTCTGCTGGCCACTGATTACACAAACTCACAAATAAATACAAAGAAAGAAAAATGTGTTTGAACAGACAATGTGAACCAAGCATGTGTGCATTATGCAGCGTTGTGCAGTCATGCAGAGAGACGTGTTGGAATATGCTCAGCTCGCACTACTGTAGGAGAAGCACATTCACACAGCCACAGCACATCTCTGTCATGTGAACGGAAAGTCTCACTCCATGAAGTGGTATTAGCAGCATAGGTCTTTTTCTATTTCACGCTCCAACCAAGTGTCCACCAATTTGCATTTCCCACTAATGCTTGGGTATGTAAGAGGGCAGTGATTAAGTACAACTGGCACAAGAATGAATATATAAATAATGACTTTTGTTATTCTTTTTGACTGCTGTAAAGGGCTGGGCAAGACACTACTGCCATCTAATGTATTGATTTGTCCCCTTTATCATTTTGCAGAATTCAGCCAGCTGGTCTGGTGGAGAGAATCCAAGCTATTGCCCAAAATGTTTCCAACATGGCCAACAGAGTTGAGCAGATTTTGCAGAGCACCATTGCCCAAGGAAGAGGTAATATTTATTTATTCACTTTTATTCAGGTGTTTGTGTAGGTTCTCAGTCATACAGGAGTTGACCACCGTAAGCAAAGATTCTTCATCTGTACTCTGACGCTTTGGCTCTTTATCCAAAGAACTTTGTCAGCAAATGAGCAGAATTGACACACTTGTGGGTCTTTTATTCAGCTGGTAAAGTCACATGATCTCATGTATGGATGAAAATGAATCCATGGCTACAATCCAGCGCCCCAGAGCAGGCCTTATCCTCATTCTTTTTCATAATATCACTGACAGGACAAAGTTGTTGTATCTTCTGCATCTATTACTGTGTTGTTGACATGGGACAAGGCCAAAATACAATATTCAGAGTCATTCATAATGTAATAGTTTAGCACATCAGCTGGTGTCGGCCTGAGATTATAAAGCAGTGTAGTATTTTCACCTGGGAAAAAGGACAAGGATGTAAATCCTATTCAAGTTCACTATTCAATGCAGAATGAGAAGGCGAGGGGTGTGACACAGCAGGGAAACCCCCAAAAGGAGTATCTTACCTTCCCAAAGATCTTCAAAACTGGAGCTCCAGAACATAAAGAATATAAAGTAATAACAGTATATTCTAACCTAGCCAAAGTGCAAATATGAGAGTTGATTTAATTGGGGAAACTGGTGTATCAAATGTGTACCAGCTGGTCTTGTGCACAGCAGCTGTCAGCTTGTGTTGAAGAAACTGCAGTTAAAATAAAGGAATCCAAAAAAGATGTGCACACTAACGCGCAAATGTGTTTTGTTTGTTTTTGCCCAAGAAGAAGAAGACAAAATTTTTGTGACAGCAGCAACATCAAACATGAAAATAAGAATGAGCCAGTTCAGTGGGCTTTATTCTGAAATAGTTTTAGTCTAATAAATAGTCTTAGTTTAGTTTTAGTCTATACAAATAAGATTCCCTTTCCCTAATCAAAATTGACTGGCTTACGCATACACTTACACAAAACATATCCCACCATACCCTCCCACAATGATGATGCCTTTTCTGCTCCATAGTAATTGCCTACTTTTTTCTCTGAGAACAAATGGCTGTTATGCTTCATCGTGAATTTTATTGTTTTTTCCACCGCTTCTACCGTGGCACAATGAAAGTGGCATATGTGGTTTCCTCTAATCACAGATGAATTGAAGCGCTGGCGGCAGACGGCATTATCATACAGCTCTCCTTATTTATCTGCTGTCTGACATGGGAGGAAAAACAGAGAAAAAAAAAGAATGTGAGGAAATGATGTCTCCCTCCGGCGCCAGGAGCTTTTGTCTTGTAGAGATATCAGTGAGGCTCTGGTTTAGCTGACCCCCACTCACGTCGCTGAGACTCCGGCTGCAACAATGTGGCTCTTTGTTCTAGTTTGAGGTTGTAGATGAAAATAAACGAAAAATGTAAGAAATGTCTGAGCCAGCGACAGTGCAATACTTACCAAATACCTTCACTATTCAACTGCAGAGCTGCAAGATTAATTGAATCAAAGTATGAATGGTCAGAATAGGCTGCGCTCATGTGACATCACAACATTCTGAAGAGCCTATAGTTAAAAATTGACATGGAGGTCAGCTGGGAATTCTATGGTGCATAACTGTGGAAACCTTCAAGATGCTTTTATTTTTTGTCTTGGCTTATGGCTAATATCTCTGGTATTACTGGGCTTTCACACATAAAACAAAAATCGGCACAAAGTTCAATGGGTCTCATCCATGAATGTTTTCTCTTAAGAAAAAGTTCTAAAGTAAAACTTTAAGAAGTTTCTGGAAAATCTTAGGTCTGATCCACGAAGCGTTCTGAAGAAGACAAAACTCTTCTGAAAAAGAAATACCCCAAATTCATGAACAAGACACTAAGGACATCACTCCCCTCATTATCATGTAAATACAAAGACACGCCCTCTAAACTTCCATATATGGAAACAGAACAGGGTTTCTACTAACGAGCAGCATCTGCCACCATATTTAAATATGTGGCTGTTTCCAAAGCAGAGGAAGGCTATTTACAACCCATATTAACCAGGCTTAAACCAGGCCCAAACCTGGACTGATCCAGGTCTAATCCAGGACCCTGCTCCCCGCTGCACAGCACTGTCTGTTTTATCTGCTGCCGTTTGCAGAACTAGCGTAGGATGTGCCGTTGTAAATCTGCGGTCCAGAATCTGCAGCGGCTCCGGTCTGCAGGTTTAACCGGTCTAACCGGTCTTACAGGTTCACTACTGCAGCAAACCACCAGTGTTAAACCTGCAGGCCGGAGCCGCTGTAGATTCAGGATCGCAGATTTATGGCAGAAATCGTCCCGATCCAGTCATTGAATCCGATATCCGATACTGCCAAAGTAGACGGATCGGCTGCTGATCCGATACTGAATATCGGATCGGGACATCCCTACTAATGATTGTTTAAGATGTTGGCTTAAAACCAATGGCATAGTTTGAATTGTAGCCAATTTTCCAGCTCAAAAGTTGCAAAAAATAATAATTTTAATGTTCCTTGACAAGTTTAAGTGATGTGAATAGAGAATCTTCACTAAAATCCTCTCTCATCATCAGTTTGCAGTCACTTCTGAGTTGTTTTTACTTTGCTCTTAACATTTCCTAATTA
This sequence comes from Lesueurigobius sanzi, assembly GCA_900303255.1. Classification (NCBI taxonomy): domain Eukaryota; kingdom Metazoa; phylum Chordata; class Actinopteri; order Gobiiformes; family Gobiidae; genus Lesueurigobius; species Lesueurigobius sanzi. Next base: position 9,270 of record OMNZ01099995.1, on the reverse strand, counting down.
CATTGTGGCCTATCGTTGTGTTTGTGGTTGTAATAATTGTAATTATATTTGTCGGCACTCCATTTGTAAGCGCCAGTGTTTCGAGTTGATTGTAAAAAGCCCCTGGGAAGACTTATATGGAGAATGTCTCTTTTTCATTAGGCAAATGGAAACCGACAGAATCCCAGAGAGACAGCAAATTTGTTGGTTTGGAGAGAAAATAAAATGAAGTGCGCGAGGCAATACTTTGAACGACAGGACTGCACACTCAGGCCGGATTGCTCGCATTACTGTATGATACGTCTGTCTTTCCCTGCTCTGTCACTCTCATATTTCCTAGTCGCAAAAAGCAGTTAACTAAGCCACTGGAGCAATTAATGTAGTGAGTGCAGGCTAACCGAGGGAGACTTGATAGTGTAACCCCGCGATGTTTGACACACCGTGCAGATTTGTCAGCTCCAGTGAACAGTGCAGCCAATACTGCACAATGCTGCGGCAGATTTATCGACAGTCCCCCCACACATGGCAGAATCATAGCACCAGAGAAAGTATATTGCAATAAAATGTCTCGAGCTAAAAGGAGGAAAGTCTATTAATGTGAGTTATAATGTGCCCCGTCAAGTGCAGGGGTCAGTACTCACACAATCATTATGTGAATTATTGAAATTAACCTAAGGCGGAAAACCATAAAGAGACTTTAACACGCAACATGTGCTGCTAAATGATCGCGGAGATAATGCAGTCTGCGCTGGAGAATAAATATTCACATTAGCCCAAATGAGTTGCAAAGATTATGGAATGAATCATGGAGTGAAGGAGCACACACTAGGATGACTTCTTGTTCACTGGAAGAAGCCAGTTAATATTATATGAACAGTGAAATGTATATTACTCCTGTGGAATATACGCACGGACTACAGCAGATACATATGCTTAGCAGAAGCTCAGCAGGTTGGGCCTATAGTTCCAGGATGGGAGATACCAGGAGCCTGGGTGAGTGATCGGTGCTTGGAGAGTCTGTTGACACAGATGAATACAGCCACACCTCTGTCATTGTACCTCAAGGGCAGCTGGGTCATCACGGCTTATCACCACAGTGTATGGAGTGAATTCATAATTTTCCCTTGGAGCGCTTTAGGTGATGTGTGTCATGTTTCACGCCATTAAGGCTTTTGCAGAAAAGGCACTTTTTCAGGTTTTATGCCTTTGTTTTGGAAAATAAACCCCTTTGCGCTACTTTGTAATGTTTTCAATGAGTAGAATCATTTTATTGGTACCAGATTGACTTCATAAACAGATGTGCCTCCAGACATATGGTAGTAGTATAATAGAAATATTGTTGTTGCTCAGTTATAATAGCCTGTAAAATTAGGGATGGTCCGATATATCGGTCCCGCATATATATCGGCAGGTATTTGCATATTTTTAAATATCGGTAACGGTCCGATATGGAAAAATCCCCTGCCGATATTTTTTTTCCCAGTTAACTGTTGTTTGTCTACAGCAAACGTGAGCTTGCAGCAGCGCAGACAGGCAACTGATCTGACTGGGGCAACAGTTTATTCAAATGTGCTGAAATGAGTTATAACTCTTTATAAATAAAGAATCTCCAACACAAATTCACTCAAAAATGTCCAAGAGGAAGCAGGATTTTAATAGCCATCATCGTCTCAAAAGAAATCTGAGTGAACCACAGTAACTGTAATAAAAGTATTGAACTAGAGTTGAGGACTGCACACTGTAGAGTTAGTAGAAGAAATACTTCTATCACATTATTATTGATCACTTGTACTTTTACACTTTTTTAGCACATAAGTATAACATTTCTTCTTTCTCCTACAGCGAGAGAGGGGTCATCCAGTCAGTGCGAAGTTCCCAGAGACCCACGCTTCCCTGAGTGTCCTGGTAAAGTCGATGTAAGTGTCTGTCATATCTCTACACACTTTGGGGGTCATTTACCAAACGTTTTCTCATGGGCAAAATGACATTTACGCATATTTTACTTACACAACATTCTCTCAGATTCCAGAGCCTAACATTGTAATACACACTACTTCAAATGGTAGATTCGATGTGGCTATATGCTTGCACCTGTCTCGATAAATGACCCCAGTATCTTCGTCTGCACATGTGTAAAATGTTTTTGTCTCCCACAGTGGATGCGCGCACGTTGGACCTCAGACCCCTGCTATGCCTTCTATGGAGTGGATGGCTCGGACTGCTCCTTCCTCATTTACCTGAGTGAGGTGGAGTGGTTCTGCCCCCCGCTGGCCTGGAGGAACCATAGCAGCATGCCAACCCTGTTTACTCACCATCAAACCAAAGCTCCCAGAAGACAAGTCAGTAACCTTCGCAAGCGCTGCTAACATTGTCACAACTATTAAAACCCTCCCCCCACAGCTTCTTTGTCCTGAAAGTTCAGTATTATGTGGTTATGGGTCCCATTCCTATACTGAAATATAAAAGTATGTGAGTACACTTCCATTAAGGATTCAAGCACTCCCATATATGCTGGAATAACTTATATTAGTAAGTTTGTGCGAGTTCCTTTGCTGTATCCATTGTTGGTACAATAGGCTTGAGTTACTGCCCTCTGTGGTCATAAGATATTCATTTGATTCAGATAAACTTTTCAGTGGAAGTAATTATAGTTTCCAAATAGTTTCCAAACTTGAGTGTGCGTTATATCCATCTTCCACTATTTAACTGCTCCCTCCTGCTGTTCACTGGGGCTGTTTGGAGAGAAATGTTTGTATTTGTTTGTAGCTGACAAATGCAAAGCTTAAAGGTGTTCGTCTTTCTTTCTTGCTATTATTTCTGCCAGAGTGAAAAATAAATCCTGCCTCAATGGTGCAAAAAGCAAATAAATTTCCAAAGTGCTGTTTTTAAACCTATTCTCTAGATGCTTTGCACAGAATGGCAAAAAGTTGCATCAGCCCAGAAAATGGCTGATTACTTAGACAATGTACCAGCGGTTGTCAAACATTTACAAGTAAAACATGCCCTCGAGATTGCATCAGTCTATCTCTCATGCTATTTGTGTTCAACTGTTAATAGTCCCTTTTGTTCCAGGCTGCTTTTAGGACAGACCTGACTGTGTTATTGGACCAAGTGGGAACGGGGAAAGAGTCCTTGAGCTTTATGAAGCGCAGAATCCGTCGCCTCGCTCAGCAGTGGGCCACAGCTGCCTACCGCCTGGACATGAAGCTGCAGCAGAGATGGAGAGACCAGAAGAAGGTAAGACATGGGCAAAGTGAGGACAAAGGTATATCATTCAAAATCCAAACTAAATGACTTCAATTTATCATCATTGATTTAGCCTTTGAAATTCAGTTTGAGTTCTGTTTAATAAACTACCACAAATTATGAATATCTTAAATATTTCTTAGACTAATGGTAACACAGATGTGTATCCACAGTTGGGACTTGGGTGTTGGGTGGCACGGTGGTGCAGCGGTTAGCGCTCGTGCTTCACAGGTCCCAGGTTTGATCCCCAGACCCGACGGAGTGTGTGGAGTTGGCATGTTCTTCCTGTGTCTCCGGTTTCCCCTACCACTAAAAATGTGTACAGTAGATCAGGATGAATGAGTGTACGAGTGTGGGACAATGGGTGGAAATGAGTCCAAGGCTACAATCCAGAGTGGTGTGTTTACATGCATGTGTGTTCATTAACATGCACTGTCCCATCCAATTAAACAAACAAAATGTTTTGTACCCAATGCATTCTTCTATGAATGCATTGTCAATCGATACACTACTAATAGGCCTTTGTCAATCTGGTAGTTGTCCAGAGTAAGACACATAACTTTTCCATTAAACAATGAACAAACAGGAATCATGAGTTTTCTGGTGAAATTCAGCAAACTTCCTCAGATCCAAAACAAACCTCTTTAATGAAAAGTCAACATTCTGCATTAGAGCTATTTTATTTTTAAATGTCCACTCTTTTTGGCAGTAGTATTATAAAAAATATATGTATAATTAACTGTATGGAATGGAATTCATTAAATTGCTAAAGTAGATATGTGTGAAAAAACACTAATTATAAAGCATTTTTTTTCACCCAATAACTACAAGGCAAGCTTTTGTTAGTATTATTGTGATGGTGACCCTGAAAAGTGACCCTGCAAGGTGTGAAACTGTGAAAAACGGTGTTAGAAATGCTTTAGGAAAGTGAGGAATGAGGACACAACTAATTATTTAAAACAATGAAAGCAAACAAAAGAACAAACATTAGCCCTTTAAAATGCCCATAGGAGGAGGTATCATGAACTGTATATGGGAGCATACATTACTGTCACACAGCGAAAAGCGCAGACATGGAAACTATAGGGTGACTGTGTTATGCAAATGTCCAAGTTGAAGAAAGCGCCGCTCTTGAGTCTGAATGATCGAGGGCTTAATGATCACTTGTCTAGAGCCGCGTACTCGGCTTCTGTAATTGCGAGGACTTTCTATATGTTCAAAATTATACGCCTTGCTGAATTAATGTGAAATCAAACATGGCTGCATATTCCAGAGACTGCCTGTGCCTCATGCAGCTCCTTCAAAGGTAAAGATTTTGCAATATGCGAAAGAGAAAGAAAATTGAGGCCAGGAAATGATGGTGATTAATGATTGTGCTTATGATGAGATGTCAAGCTGTGCGGCTGCCAGACAGAGAATAACTTTAGCAACACAGAGAGGTGCTGCTAAAGAAGAGGGCTGGAGGAAACCTATGGCTGCCTCCTGTGGATAGCGCACACTGCTCCTTTAAAGGACTTTATACTGTATAAAATGCCAGGGAATAGAGTATGTGATTAAAACTTTGCGAGCTGTGAAAACTTCAGCGCATAACCTTTTACAATTTACCTTAAAATTTTATCCTCCACCACTTGAGCAAAGCCACGGGCTACATAACATTACCATAATTCCCCTTACTGTACTCCCTGGAATGGATTTTTCACCGTCTTTGTTTCTTTTTTGTGCAAGCAATCTATACGCAAAAAACAAACAAACTGTGGATTATGGATTTAGGTTTGCAAAATATATCTAGTGTAATATAGTGTTTTTCCCGCTTTAGCGCAGGGTCCGCTTTTTGGCACAGTCTCCTCCATTTCATCCGATCCAGAGCATCTTCGGGGGTGGCTTGGATTTCTTTAAGACTTTCCTTTGCAAAATATATCACAAAATTATAATCATAATCCAAACTATAGGAGATACAGATGACAGAATCTCAGGGTATGTAAACTTATGCATTTTGTAGAATATGAATGATAACGTTTACGCTTTTCAACTACAGTAGAAACTAGCCAAATGTCCCTGATCAAAAGTTTACATATTGTGCATCTTCAAACAAACATCAATTTTTTCAGAGAGTCCTGGATTTCAGCTGAAGTGAGTTATTCTTTGCTCCTGAACAATTTTCCTGGCAGTTGTTGAAGGTCATGTAAACGTTAGATCAGGGACTTTTGAGTAGTTTCTGTTTCATTATGATTTCAAAAGAGTCAGTTCTTTGACAATAGATGGCTTTGCACAACCACTAACCATGAGTGGAATAAAAAGAAAAGAAAGTTGTGTTATTTCTGTGTCATTTTTCTATGAAAAAAAGGGTATGAGGCTCAAAGGGTATGAGCCTCATACCCTTTTAACATTTAATCTTTTGGCCTTTTTTATGAGCACAACTGTATAGGAGATTTGTCCTCTGCTTTTATATCTCATGAAGGGAATGTCACAAAGGTCTTACATGTGACTTACATTTGCAAATTGCTTACTGCCTAAAATAATACATACATACATACATACATACATACATACATACATACATACATACATACATACATACATACATACATACATACATACATACATGTTACGGCGCATGAGTTTTCCGAGCTCAAGTCGCAGCACAACATCGGAGTAAAACAGTGATTTTTTTGAAAATGCTTGATTTAGGCTTTTTGCAGCATCTGTTAGTTGAGATCACGGAGAAGCCTCTCCATGTTTCAGATAACAGTATTGGTATCTTTAAATGCATACATTTTGTGTTTGAAAACAGCGTGTATTTTCAGGATATTCAGGGGGCGTGTGCCCCCTGAATATCCTGAATAACACAGTTCATTTCCATACTGGTGTGATCTCATTTCCGAGTACTCTCCTAGTAAAAGGCTTAAATTGATTACTTTGCATTGTCTTCTTCCTTAGAAGTCCCAATATGTCCGTTTCAGTCGTTGCCACAAGCTGCTTCATCTTTGGAGCCCCCGAGTCTTTGTGTGCGATCCTGTTGTGTTCTTGCCCAGGCGAGATGCCTGTGGTCCCGCGTAGGTCAGCGGCAAATCCTGGCCCATGTCTCCTGGGATGTTTACCCCTTTTTACACAAACGTAGTCCATATGAAAGTGGCGCCAAGTATCATGAATGAGAGAAATGTCCGTACTCAGCCAATGACAAAATGGAAATGAGATGTAAATGAGGACCATTGGAAAACAAGCCAGCTAAGAAAGGGCTTATCTCAGGAGTATCTTTTCCAAAGGGTCTACCTTCAAAAGCCACAACTTCTCAAAATATTATCAGATTTCCATGTGTTACACATCATTGGAAACTTGGAACTTGGAGGTAATAGTGGGTCTCTTATAACTGTAAGGTTGGCAGACAGACTGGTGTGTCCTTGGGCAAGACACCGTGACCTCACCCATGTATGAATGTGGTGTGTGATGTTAATGCTGATTGGAGAGGCCGATAGCACAGATTGATGGCCACAATTGTAGCTTATATGAGTATGAAGTGAATGAATAATGCAATGTAAAGTGTCTTTGAGTGTCCAGAAAAGACTGTGCAGCCCTCATTTAAATCATGGTCTCAAGAAATCGCCGGGAAAGCATGACCAAATATCCCCAGTGACAAATCTCGATGAGCCTTTCACTTACTTAATCTGACAGAGAATAACTTTAGGTAATTAAAGCAGATGCCTTTTGTGCTTCCCCTGTCCGCGCTGCCTTCCTCTGCCTCGTCCGGCTCCAAACTGAGTTAACATGGTGAAACAGGCCCCTGTCACAGTGATGGATGCCCCTCTTTCTTGTAGTGCATACAGGGGATTTGTTATCCTCTATCTGGGCTCTGGTGCCGCCTGAACACAAGATACGCCTTACATTGTGCCACCACTATCTCCACAGCAGATGTTCGGTTTTCTCAATGGTTTAGCCGTGCTTGTCAAAAGCTCTTTGTCACCTTCATTATAGACGGTAGTCAAATCCAACAGTTTGTGCTCTTTGGTTAAAAATCTGTATTTGCATGAATAACAGGCTTGCGACGTAGCTGCAGGCATAATGCAATATTGAATATAAAGGTGTGGATCAAATCAAGCACATATCCTGCATTATATCTATGGCATTTGCTCTTTTGAAGAGATTACAATTTAACCAGACTTACTCAATATCAAGGTTTAACAAAAAAGGTATTTTCTCTCTCCTCAAATGTACTACAGGCAAATGGTCCTATTATTACACTACTAAGCTTTCAATGTTGAAAGTTAACTGCTTCTGAAACATTCCAAACATTTCTTGACTAGACAAAAATCTTTTGAATGGCCCATAAATCAAACCTTAATCATGACATTCTTTGAATTCAGAGGAACCCTGATAATGATAAGTACCATGATTATGCTCAGCTAAATTCTAAACTTGCCTTAAGTATTCTCAAGACCTCTTTTATTTTGCGTCTAATCTACATCTTTCCCATTTGTAGTGTTCAAACAGCCGGCAATTAATCTCTTTCCCCATTATACTTTCAAAGCAGTGTTTTTCCCCCTCACCACTGATATCAGACTTTATCAACAGCTCGGGTCAACTATCCAGCCGCACAGCCCAGATGATGAAACACATTCTGTATAACAAATTGCCCCACACTTTTCTGTTGACATCAAAGACATTTATAATTTGATGGAGACAATGGGAAAAGGCTGAAACAGCTCACATGCATCGACTTCTGCCTTAACCGTTTGTCGGCATTTAAGGCGGTAACTCCACATCCTCTGGGAAATCTTACACTTCAAACAGCTGCGGTGTGTGTAGGATTAGAGCATTAGTATGAGAAAAGAATGCGAGGTTAAGGATAGAGTGCTCAGCGGTTGGCAGTGCCAGCTTGTTGTGTCACCCATGGCCCTCCCCTGTGCAGATGTGACCTTCACTGATGCCACGGTGCCCGCTCTAAAAGTAAGCAAAGGCACAGTGTCAGGCTCTGACTGTGACTAAAAATACTAATTAGCATTCTCCTGTCAAGGTTCTGTGGCTAACTATGGTCCAGTGAGGCAAAGATTCTTCAGTCTTCATCTGTACTGTGTAGTTGAAGTGTAGGATGTTTCGATCTTAGTCCGAAGATCTTCGTCAGCGACTGGTGACTTAACACGCTCGTGGGTCTCTTAAAGCTAACCCTGAGTGAAATGGCATGTTTGACTCTTGCTGTAAGTAACATTATCTATAAGAGAAGAATTCCCAAAATATTTCCTAGTTTTATATATTTTTAGAAACTATTTTTATGCATAAGTCACCATTGTTGTAAATGTCGCAATGCATTCTGGGTACTGACGTCAGATGGTTGTTACCTCACAGCACACCAGTGTTATGAGCCATAACAGTCACTGTTAGCAGGGATGAGCTCCTCTGTAGGACTGTAGGATTTGAGGGAAGTGAGGGATAAAGTCCGTGATCAAAACAGAGACGGACATTGACCCAATTTTGAAAATGCATCATGATTTACAGCCCACTAAACAGTGGCGCCTGGTGGTTAGAAAAATGTACTACAGCAGCTGAGTTTGTTTATTCTTGCTCCGACATGAACCAAATTGACAGGAATGAGCTTGTTTCACCAAATAATAATAAAGCGATAATTTAGTAAGACTTTAACTGCACTGAAGACTGTACTATAAATGAACAAGAGAGAGATTCAATAAAGTATAGTTAAAGAGCAGTGTTAGGAACTTTTAAATCACTTTAAAAAATGAATAGTAATTTGTTTCTTTTCCCCAAAATTTATCATGTTTCCGTTACAATATGAAAAAGTAGCTAGTCACAGGACAAAAGTAATTACTATAACTAGCAAATTACTATAACTATTCATTTTTTAAAGTGATGTTCCTAACACTGCTCTTTACTATACATTATTGAATCTCTCTCTTGTTCTGGAAGAGTAAACCAGAAGGAGGAGTTAACCTCTAAGTCCCTCCTCTCTTGGTGCTAAAAGTAGGAGAACATCTAAGCCTATCCATACCTCTCTATTGACACTCCCCTATGGCAGTAATACTGGGAGCAGCAGGCCAA
>OMNZ01099985.1:0-11565 GCA_900303255.1 Lesueurigobius sanzi | reverse complement strand
TTAAAACTAGCGATTTTAAGTGTAAAACTACAACTAAAAAATGTCGTCCTGTTGTGGCTTAAGGTGCAAGAACAAGAGGAATGACATTTGAGACGATAAAATAAGGTTTTATCTGATATTTACAACAACAGTTAGACATTTGTTTATAGTTACTCTGACAACAGGGATCTAGCTTCCTGCCTCCAGCTAAGCCCCATAGATCGTCACTACAAGCCCCGCTCTGCTGCCGGAAGTAAGAATCCCATTCATTTTCATCATAGGGATATCGAAAAAAGTCAGTAACTTCGAAAATACGTTTTCTTGGGTTCTAACTAGCCATGTGGTGATAAAACGATCTTATAGTCACATGTAGGTGACAAAAGTATGCATGAACTCAATCTTGTTTTTGAAAAAACATGGTTTAACGGCGATATTTCAATGTCAAACTACATTACCCATCATGCTTGGCGATCCCATGGAGGCTTCTGATTGGTGAAGGTCAAGCTCCACCAATCAGAAGCCTCCATGGGATCGCTGAGCATGAGTCATAGGGAAATCAGACTTTTTTCGATATCCCTATGACAAAAATGAATGGGATTCTTACTTCCGGCAGAAGAGCGGGGCTTGTAGTGACGAGCTGGTGGGCGGGACTGTGATGCTCCATTGGCCAGCTTTGGACCTGGTTTAAGGCCTTTTTTATTCCTTTGTGCCTTGATAAACGCCATATTAACGAAACATTTAACATTGTTTAAATATTGTCCTGTTTTTTTATCAGAAATTAGTTGATGCTGGATTATTGCTGTTTTTATTGGTTCAAAACTTGTGTGCCAGAAACTGCACTCACAACAAGCTCCTCCCACTGAGGCAGGTCCAAGTCCAGGGTTATTCCTGGGCCCTTTCCCAAACCCCTTCCTCCTCCCTCTTCCCAAGCACTTGATATGCTTGTGTCCGAAACAGAGTGAGCAGCAGAAGTGGATGATCAGCTCCATCACAGCGAGTCAGCATCAATACGACAAAAAGAAAGTTATGAAACCAAATGCTTTTGTTAGCAGTGGGAAAAGCCCTCACTGTGAGTTTAAAGAAGCAAAAATATGTAACGTTAATCTGACAAATATGAATCAGAATTACTTTGCAAACTCTAAGGAAAATAATTTAAGGTTAAAACGTGATTTTTGTAACAACAATGGGCGGGGCCGTCAGTAAAGGGGTGTGTCTTGTGGGGTGAGGGAGAACCTGACAGCTCCAAATGCTCTACAGAAGGAACCTCTGAAGGACTTGGGAAGGAGGAAGTGGGAATGGTTTTGGAAAGGGCCTTGGTTTGGGTTCAGTCCGTGGTTCTTGAGGAGATTGATGAGAGTTTGGTCAAAAATGTTGCACTTTTATATTTTATATTTGAAATGTGCCTAAAGCAGGAAACACCTAGAAATAAATAAATTAATTCATCTCGTCTCTTCTGTTCATTCATTTTGCTGCCTTCAGGCTCAGGTTGATATCGATATAGTTCGAATTTGCTTCAGGCAAGAAAAAGATTGACCTATTTTATAGCCTATTTTTGATTTTTATTTAAATGTGCACCTTATGGTGTTTGTTTAAATTTTATAGTGAGTTTTCAAAAAAAACTACTCGTATTTGGCTTTGAACATTTAATTTCACAGCTCTCACTTTGCAGAAAATAAAATATCGGGATATGTTTTGTATACCGATATTCAACCTAAATATATCTATCGGGATATAACTTTTGGTCCATATCGCACAGCCCTACTTAAGGCGCTGTGGGGAAGCTCATAAATATGACCCTTGAGCTCATCTGTCGATAAATGTGGAAACTGTTAATTTAGTCAACTGAAATATTAATTTTAGAAGAAACAGGACTTAAACTAAATAAGTAGTGAGGCTAAAGCTGACTAGAATCTAGATATTATTATTAGATATTATATATAGATTTATGTCAGTCTATAAACAGTAAAAGGGACTTGAAACGTGAATAGTGACAATGATAAAACAGTCTGAAAGTCTGTAAAGTCAGTGAGCAGTTGGTAAAGTCTGAGCTGTCGGTAAAGTCTGAGCTGTCGGTAAAGTCTGAGCAGTCGGTCAAGTCTGAGCTGTCGGTAAAGTCTGAGCAGTCGGTAAAGTCTGAGCAGTCGGTAAAGTCGGTGCCGAAGAACGAGACGAACAGAGGTTTGAAAATAAAATTTAATTGAAACTTGTACAAAATGAAGAATTAGAAAAAACAGCTCATGGAGCTCAACCATTGGACCATCATCAACTTAAACCAACCAGAGCGCAGGGCAGACCTCCGCGTCCAATCACAGCGCGCTACAGTCTACTGTCCAATCAGAGCACAGAGTCTATTGTCCAATCAAAGCGCTGTGTGGGCAGGTCAGCGGCGGATGGGCGGGGGCAACAGCGTGGAGGCAGAGACCGAGTCTGGGAACAGGCCGTGATAGGTCGGCAGTGGCACGAACGCCGCGCTGATCATTTTACCTGCAACAGACAGGTTTAATCATTTATTAATAAACAAATCATTTATTATACATACATAATATATACAGCCAAATGTGTATTTACACGTCTTTATGACATGTAATACATAACATACAATACATATGGATGCTAAGACACACATATTTTATCAGTATTAGCTTTTTAAATGTAGTTTATTATCCTATTCCAGTATTATTACTACTGTTTGCAAACCTTTTTTTCTTCTTGAGGGCACATTTTCTGACTTTTTGCACCCCCCTGTGTGATCCTGTCCTAAGAGCTGTTATAAAATGTAAATTTCTCCATTGTGAGATCAATAAAGAACTCTCATCTTACATTTACATTGGAGGGTTCGACTGCGAGACTAAACCATGTCTGAACATCAACATGTTGCTTTAGATCACGTTTACACCAGTTTTGATCTGCACAAATGTCATCCACGTGGATCGTGTCCATCTGGATCTCCATCTGGGCACCGGCCCCAACATCACGAGGAGACGTCAGAGAACACCCAAACAGAACAGCACTTTGAGGCTGTGTCGACTGTTTTACGGTTGTTCAGATGGTTAAAGCAAAGTCCTGTAGCCTTGAGCTTGTACTTTAACGTGCCCTACACAATAATCTGTCACAATAACATGCCGTTGTACATGTACGTGGTTTGAGTGGGTTAAATCTTCTGCAGCAGGTCGATGTCACTGTCGTGTGAAACTACAGGAGGCTATGGGCAGAAAACTAAAGCTACGGGTAAAACCTGCCATGTTATTTTAAAATGTACAAAAAGCCAGTCTTTATAAAATTGTTACTCAAGTACAAGAATATTTGAGACGAGGTTTGTCCTCACCTGCAAAGTAGCGTCCGTGCAGGGCAGCGACAGCCGCCATCGCAGCTGGAATCGAAGGACACTTCACATAAACATTTCCCTGAAAAACAAAACAGCAGCAGCCAATCAGCACAGGCCACACCCACCGCACCACAGTGAGAAATCCAAAGGAGAAACAAAGGCTGAGCTAAACGGCTACGTGCTGTGGGGAACTTGAGAGAATCCTTTAGCTCCGTCACAGCCCCATCCGCACTTTGACCTGATCTGAGTGAAAATTCAATCTTAGCCTTAAATGGATAACGAACGAAGGCTACAGCCAAAAGAGAATTAATTAAACCATTTCCACAGCGTATAACAAAAGTATAGTGAGGCTAATGGACGAGCATGATACGTGCGGATCAATTCAATCAATCACTAGCATCCTTTAGCCGCTAGCATTAGCCTCAAACACTGAGCACATTCAGGTAACGTTAGAATTGTAACTGTAAAGGTGCCCACACACTAGAGGATTTTAATCTTTTGAGACTAAAGATCTCTGCAAAGACCACACACACAGATCATGTCATGAGAGAAAGCTTTTATTGAGCCACGCCTCCTCAGACTAAAAGTCTGGCTTAAAATCCTCTAGTGTATGTCCAGCTTTAGAATAGAAACATTAGTGTAAAAGTGTCCTCCGAGCTGACGCTAAATCAGATTCAGACCAGTTTTATGATGTTGTGGAGTCGGATGTGGGTAATGTGGTTGCAGCAGGGGATTGTGGGTAGTGTAGTACCTCTGTGGAGTTGCGGTCCACGTAGATATGAACCACTCCGCCGTGTTTGTTGCATTCTTCAATGACGTCGGCCTGAATCTCCAGCTCCCAGCCAGGAGTCTCCTCACTGCAGAAAAAATATTACTATTGACCTTCATAATCCTCAAACACACAGTTTACTCACTGCAATATTTATTATTAATATAAATTTCACCTCTTTCATAATACTCATGTACTACAGTATATACTCAATATCGAGACAAGTCATTTTTGGCTCCTTCTTAAATTTGTGTTTTAGGCATTTAAATGTTCAGCCCTCTTGTTTCAGGCTAGTTTGTTACTACAATTAGCTGAACATTATAAATGGGTGTGGGTGGTTACTTATAATCACCCCACTAGTGGATAGAGTTGCAATAGAGTTACTCTTGGGTTGACTCCTTCTCATGGTGTTTGTGTTGAGATGATGTCGTTTGTAGCCAACAAATGTAGGTGTTTTGTGTAAAAGTGTTAGAGTCATAGGTCCAACGCCCTCAAGCAAAAAGTGGTACAATCATCCCCCGTCTCCTCTATATAAAGGATTGTGCTACAGATTAATGTAGGACGGTGTTACAGATGTATATAATAAGTGGATGGTGTCACCTCTTTGGGTTGAACATGTTCGACAGCTGGAAGCAGTTTGTGGCCAGGGACGGAGCTGCCATGTTGATGTTAGGGGTCATTCCTGGGGTCAGTCCAGGAGTCATGCCTGGAGTCAGCCCTAAAACCAGGAAACAGAGTTCACTGACCAATCAGAGCAGAGGAGGAGGAGTAACCAATCAGAGCAGAGGAGAAGGAGCAGTAACAAATCACAAAATATTAAAATGCTTTTTTCAGGCTAGTTTACTACTACAATTAGATGAACATTATAAACAGGGGCAGGATGGTTATAACCCATGATTAAGTAGGAATAGAGGAGAAGGAGCAGTAACCAAGAGGAGAAACCAATCAGAGGGTTAGGGAGAAGGAGGAGTAACCAATCAGAACAGAGGAGTCAGAGGGAGGTACCTCCGGTCATTGCGCCCACGCTGATGGCGCCACTCATCTGCAGCGCCTGTTTAGCTGCTGGTGGAATCTGCAGCCCGGTCCCTGAACACAACACACAGGTCACACCCCTCACACTGGCCACACCCCTCACACTGGCCACGCTCTAGTCCCCGCTCTAGTCCCCGCTCTAGTCCCCGCTCTAGTCCCCGCTCTAGTCCCCGCTCTTACCCTCGGCCAGGCGGGCCATCAGCTGCAGTCGTCCTGTTGGTCCCAGGTCGATGCCGGTTCGCTCCAGCTCGTCGTTGTCGAGGAACGAGGAGGCGAGCATGGGGTCGGTCCTCTCCGTGACGTGGCCCACCTTCATGGGACGCCCCGCCAACTCAAAGCCGTTCAGCTGCTCCATCGCCTTCTTCGCACACTCGCTGTCGGCGAACTGGAACACACACACAAACCCACAGAACATCACTGAACACGCTCACGGACAGCAAACTGGAACACACAGATCACAGAACAGAGAGGCTGCCAGGTCTCAGCCGTCAGACACCAGTGAGCCAACGGCGCAGCTGGACTTTCCAATGTTTTCCGACGATGGACGCTCCTTTTTCTCACTGAAGAAGCAGCTCTGAGAGACTTGGATTTGACATTTTGACATTCAAAGAATACTCGACAAAACGTCTTAAAATAAACGGTAAAATCTAAGTTGTCTATGTTTTACATTGACATTGAGTTGTTAAGGTCAAAACTAAATCAAATTAGTAACTACATGAAAAATATTTGCACCATGCTAAATAGACTTTTTCAGCTTCCAGTTTTAATGTTCCTTGTCAAAAACAGACCTGAAGCACTTCACTTCAGTCACGCAGTTTTGAATTAACCCCGTTTGCATCGGTCCGTTCATGTTGACTTCTGCAGCACTTTGTTTTCTACTTCCTGGTACAATTACGTCATTGTTCAAACCTGCAAATTGTCCTCCACATTTTTAAAGCCAAATTCTGAGCTGTTCTGTCTCATCGCGTGGACACAGAAACTCCCTCGCGCTGCTAGCCACATGTTTAAATCAAAGCTAATTGTTTATTTTTACCATGTGATTCCCATTGTTGGCTGTAGGGGGCGCTCCAGGCCAAATTCTCATCACCTCTGGCACTACTATTTACGGACATGGTGCCATCTTCACAGAGGCATTATTTGAATTTATAAAATGTAAAATAGCCATGCACAGACATAATAATGAAAGATTTTAAACCTGTTCATGATGTGTCCAATGTAACACCAATATTTCAGGCCCAAGTCTCTACTGAAGTGAATAATGTAACTCACTGTGATGAAGCCGTATCCTCGGGAGCGGCCCGTCTCATTGTCCATCATCAGTTGAATGCTCTCGATCTGAAGAACAATAACACTAACATTACAGGACATTTATACAAGAGACAGTCTGAGCTCAACACGTGCACCAGTGATACAACTATTTAACAGCAGTAGTAGCAGTATAGTAGCAGTATAGTAGAGTACTGACCCGTCCGAAAGGTTCAAAGATCCCACGGAGCATGTCCTCAGTGATGTTAAAGTGCAGGGAGCCCACGTACAGCCTCATGGGCCCCACGCTCCCCCTGTGGAGCGAGCACGCTGCTGCTGCTGCCGCCGCACGGTTCTTCTCTGCCTACAACATGTTTATATACAGGTTTAATGCCACATATGTACGTTTACTACAGGAGAGAACCCACTGGTGACTGAACTGACTGAAGTATCTTCTCCCTAACCCAGATAAATCAGATCATTATGGTGCAGTTTACGCAGCAACGAAATGGCGGTTCCACTGAAAACGCTGGAGGAGGTAGTTTCATGTCTCAGCGGGAGGTGGTTTCAGACGCTCTGCCTCTTATGAACTGTGCAGAACGAGGACGCACAGAGAACAATTACGTTACAGTCGCGGTCCGAACACTGATTGCCTACCTCACGATAGATAAATGTTTGGTTTTATGGCGTCTCACATTTATATTTAGCTAAATGACTAACTTTAACTTTAGAATGCACCAGTCGTCTCAGAGAGCTTCCAAATGCTTCCAGGAAGTTGAAACTGATAAACTGTCTTCTTCTGTCTACTTGCAGCACATGCAAATGCGTATGTGTACTGCAGTTTCATTGCGTTCACATGAGTTTTTTTACACCTCAAAATTTCCGTGTAAGCGCAGATCGAGAGGACGCCATTTGTGGGTCCTGGGATATGATTATACTGCAGTATTGGCAGTATGTGCAGTAGTAGTACCTGAGAGGCCTGCACGATGATGGGCACGCCCAGTAGCCTCTGTCCTGTTAGACCGATGGCCAGAGGGACTGAACTGGTATCCACAAACTCGATGTAAGCGATTCCTTTGGAGCGACGCGAGTTTCTGTCCGAGATGATCCTCACGTCACGCACCTGACAATCACAAGTGTTACACACCGTCACAGATGGAAACAGGATAATAACATAACAGAGAGGAACACAAACCAGGGAATAATTACAACAGAAAACTTACAATGGAAAAAGAGAAATGTAGTTAAGACAAATGAGAAAGTGAAAAATAGGAGAGAAAAAAATACTGAAACAAACAAGAAAAAATTAAGAAAAAACAAGACGAGAAAAATGTGAGGAAAACTGAAAAACACACTGAAAGAATGTTTACTACTGAAAGAAACAAGAAAGAAACTGCAAAAAACAAACGTGGAAAAAAAGAAAATAGATTTAATAAATCAAAATGTAACATGAAGGGGAAAAAAAGAATTTACAGAGAATGAAAACAAGAGAAAGGGGAGCAGGAGCAGGCAGGAGCACTGACCTTGCCCACAGCAGAGAAGAAGTCCTCCAGGTCTCTGGGTCTGATCCGAGCAGCCAGCTGCATACAGAACACAGTGCGGGCGTCTCTCTCCTCAGGGCTCAGGTTATCGATGGGCGCCCTGTAAAAGCACAATACACATCTGTACAGGGCACATGTGGGTCCCAAAGTAGAGGCAAGATTTCATGCCCGAGTCTGGGCAAATTAGGAAGCACTTCAGTAGTTTTTAAAGTATTCACCTCACTGGACTCTTCTCCTTTCGGACGGCAGGACTCTTACTGCGGGAGCGTTTGCGAGGCCTGGAAACACAGTCAGATCAGTACAGACATGACGTGATGCCGCCCTCTAGTGGCCGTGGCTGTACTTACACGCGGTGGTCTCTGTAGCGCCCCCTGTCGCGGCTCTTGCTGCGGGGTCGCTCTCGGCTGCGGCTCTTCCGTTTGCGGCTCCGGCTCCTCTTCTTCTCTCCGCGGCTCTTCCTCTCTTTGCTGCGGCTGCGCTTCTTACTGCTGCGGCAGCACAACAGATTATAATAAACTTATGAATATAATAAAGGTTATGTTAAGGTAACTATTTTATTTTAGTTAAGGTAACTATTTTTAAAACTTTCCCTGTAGATACTGATATAAATGAGAACAATGGATTGTAAGCTTCCTACCATTTTATGTTTAAAAAAAAGATATTGTGTAAAATGTTTCTAAATTTGCTATATTTTTGCAGATGAGAGCTAATGGATAGAGCCAGGTTTAAATGTATGGGTTTTTTTTGTTGATACATTACTTACACAGATTTATTCAGAGGGGATTTTGGATCGTGTTTAGTTTTTGAATAAGCTACTAGTGAATAAATCTGTAAAAATTCTAATTTTGCGTTGTTTTTGGGTTCCATGCCATGTCACATGAACCAAACATATTTGTGAATAGATTGTGAGAGAGAAAGACAGCTGAGAGTTGCCATATTGGAGTGAAGTCGACAAAACGCCAAAAAAATAAAACATTGTAAAGACCTTTTTTTTTTACCAAGACATTTAATATGTCACAGGTCTAAAAAAAAAAAACATGTTTCCACTCCAGTCTCGCCTTAATATGACAGAATATTTTGTTATGAGTTTTTAATTGCTTTGGTCCCATGTATAGACCTGGACCTGAGGCAACAATGGGGAAATCTGGGCCAAAGACTAGACCTCCAGACAATACCCAGGTCCAGACCTGAACGGCTCACCTCTTGCTGCGGTGCCCGTGGTCCCCGCCGCCGCCACCATCGCTGCCTTCGTCCTGTCGCACAGAAACACCATCAGAAACAGAGCGATGGTTAAAAGTCTGGAATCTACGATATTTAATGAACAGGACCTTGTTCTGAACAAGGAGCTTCGCTGAGTCTACAACAAATTAAACACAGATTAAAGCGTCTAAAGGCAGGAGTCGGGGTCAGAGGTCAAGGGTCAGAGAGGGAGGAGTCAGACACAGACAGGGGGCAGTACCTTCCTGTTCCTGTAGGGGGCCTCCAGCATCGCCTCGATGTCAAAGTCGTCCGCCATCTTTCACCGAAGCTACAGAAACAAACACAGATACAGGGTTTAATCAAAGTAGACAACATTGACCTCAGTCAGTTCCAATAATCCTTTTAGTTTCCACTGGCCACAGGGGGCGCTAGACCTGTCCATTATAGAGGCCTTTGTCAAAAAGTGAGACCGACCAAAGTGCAGATTGTAATTTAATTAAAACTGTATTATTGGTTATTGTACAACCATAACTCTGTTAAACCTGGGCACAATCCTTTTTTTTTTTTTTACTTAATAGGGACAGTAGATATTAATGAACATAAAATATGTAAGATTTCCACCTGTTGTCCCTAAACAGGCTGATGTGATGTGAAAGATCACATGAAACATTTACATCAACATTTAAGTCACAAAACATACTTTTTAAATGTTCCAAGAGATCTTTCACTTCAGCCTGTCTAGGGACAACAGGCTGATGAATTTTACTTAGCAAGTGGAAAAACATTAGGTTCTAACAAACATTTCTCAGAATAAATCACCCTGCTGTGCTCACTGAAGTGTCACTTCAGCTCAAACTGTGCTAATGACTTTATAGATGTGCAGTTTCTTACACACATTAACTTGACCCTCAGAGACTTAACTGTAACGCTCCATAGAAATTGCTTTGAGGACGTAATCCACACATGTCCCATTACACATTAACGACCTGCTCAAACTGAGGCTAATGCTGCCTCCATGTGCTGTGGTAAAGATGATCTTTCCAGTTGTGAAGTGGAAATTACGAGTGTATTGTGTTCTTGTGTCATAGCTAAGTTAAACATTGAAAAACACATAACACACTGCAAATGAGTAAATTTGGGTGAAAAAATAGTCACAACAACAAATCACAACTACTACCTTGCATCTGCTTTGTTAGCTAAAAGTTGGATTTTGTTTTCACAAAAATCTAAGTGGAAGTAAACATGAATCTAAAATTACGGGCTACAGTAAATAAATAGCCTATACATGGGTTTCAGTCAAATGACCTCAGTGGTCAGGGCGGCCATTTTGTTGCCCGCTGGCTAGTGCAAGAGTATCAGCCTATGTGTCTCAATAGGCGCGTTCAAGATGGAGCGGCGCCCCGTCTGGATGATCGAGAGTTGGCAAATGTAGACGAGCGCAACAGGGGCGGAGACAAAAGCCTGAAGTCAAGCTGGACACGCTGCACACGAGACCTGAGAGGGGCCCGAGAACTGAGAGGGGCCCGAGAACTGAGAGGGGCCCGAGAACTGTGAGGGGCCCGAGAACTGAGAGGGGCCCGAGAACTGAGAGGGGCCCGAGAACTGAGAGGGGCCCGAGAACTGAGAGGGGCCTCCATCACGTCAGATATCACATGCATTTCATGTTGAAGTTGAATAAAACTAATTTCAAAGTCTCTCACCCCCTGCTCTGTTATCTTTACACTTAAGCCACAGATTCTACATTTATGACCAGAGCAAACGCTCCTATTAAGTTTGAAAGATAAAATATTACCTCTAAATCATACGTTTGAACTGGAAAGCATCGATCATGATGTTTATTTAAGGGACAGTGGAAAACTTCAATAGTTTCAGTCATATTTAAAGTTGGCTACGTGTCTAGATCTAACGTAGACAGCACTGAGGAGAGAGGAGGGTCCAGCCGAACGACGAGGACCACGTTTCTGATCACAACAGACTCATGTCCAATCACCTGTGCGTGTGCCGATGACAGGTGAGCGGGTTCCCATCATGCACTGGGCCATGTAGCCTCTGCAGTTGCTCCTGCGGAGATGCAGCGGCTGACCCAAACGACTACTCTCGTTGGAGTCTCACAAGTTTCCGTGCCCCACGTGGCCTACGTGTCCGTGACATCAGAGCAAGTCGGGAGCAAGTCGAACAGAAACCATCATGCACCTCTGCAGCCGGCTGTCAAAACTGCGCCCGTCTGGTTCATCTCGAACGTGCCTGTAGTCTATCTATGGCCTGCCACTGACTGAAGCCAAGATGCTACATCTGAAAATGACACCTCAAACAGAAGAACGGAGCTGATACTTAAAGAAAACCAAAACCTTTGGATTTTATCCTGATCAACTGCCTGGAGAGTTACTGAGCGCAAAGTCTGCGATATAACTGAAACTAGTTCCCCCACACTTTGCTTACAGTTACTATGGCAACAGCTGTGGTTCAGTGATAGT